>JAOCPT020633923.1:0-17531 GCA_026546935.2 Palythoa grandiflora
TCCAAATCCTGTACAAACCCTGTGTACTGTTCTGCCTCCTCTGAAGTTCACTAATCAAAGCTGGCTAAATCCATTTGAAAGCTTTAGGGTTGCCACTATTAATTTTTACTGGATGTGAAATTCTAGGACTTTCCAAGGACGTTTCAGCACCTTTTTAAGCAAATCCAGGCCCTTCACTATCAAATAAAAATTGAGTTCTTTACACAATTTGTTCAAAAATCAGTCCAACAATACCCATACTATATTAGCAAGCTTTAGAAGATTTGTTTCTGGACAAAAATCAAGCCTCCTGGAGTCGTGGTTTTTGTTTTACAACATTTTCACATCAAAAATATTTTAAGAGAAAGCATATTTTTATCAATTTTGGAAGTTAAGAAACAACTCTTCGGCCCATTCCAGAATTTTCAAGGACCATGACACAAATTCAAGGACTTTCCAGGGCCCGAAATTTATTTTTCACAATTCCAGGACTTTCCAGGATTTTCAAGGACTGTGGCAACCCTGTGTGATAATATCTCCTCTTTAACCACATTAGAGAGAGTTTCTCTCTCTGATAGTCAACAGGTTGTTCAAAATGTGTTGTTTGTATATTACATTAACCCTTTAAGCCCCAAACGACAAATGATGTTTTTGTAAATTCTCCCAACTGAGCTCCATACTCTCTATAATTATAAGCAGTTTGGAAGAATTTTAGTTTTCAACTTCCACAGCTTATTCCACTCGATCAATTCCTTATTTCTCATTATCAGTTATATCATTTTGTTTGAATTATGTAAGGAGAAGTTAGATGTTGATAAATTGCCTTGGGCTGAAACTTCCTTCCCTCCTTCCTATCCCATGTTTCAAGATAGTCGACTGACAGACAGACAGAGAGACAGATCGATAGATAGATAGTTTATTGGGTAACTATATAGCAACTAAAAAATTTAAGCTGAATTGCATAAAAATTAATATTTACAATTTATATTTAAAAAGGTCCAATTTTCTATGATAACATGTGCTTTGAAGTTACATTCAGTTCAGCTCGGGGAGTTGTTGTGTTGAGTTGTATTTTTTTGCAGCTCCCATATTTTTTTATTTGATTTTATTTGTTTTTCTTTTATTTTCAAACATTTTTTCCTGGTTCGCTCTGCTTCAAAAAGTTTCAGGTTTAAAAATTTATCATGTGGATAAATAGTTTTAGTGATGAGGTGCTTTTCTATTAATGATTAACCCTTTGAGCCCCAAGCATGACAAATGACGTGTTGTTAAATTCTCCCAACTGAGTTCCATATTTCCTAAAAAGCAGTTTGGGAGAATTTGGCATTTCAACTTCCACAGCTTTTTTCACTTGATCAATTCCTTGCTTCTCATTACCAGTTCTATTGTTTTGTTTGAGTTTCATAAGGAGAAGTTGGAGGTTGATAATTTGCCTGGGGCTGTAAGGGTTAAAAATAGCAGCCTATTTAACAGCAATGAAAAACAGGAAAATGAAACTTATGCAATAAGTTAAGACAATGCAAAAATTAATAATATGTCTGACAGTTGACTGGTCAAGATAACCAGTGATGGAAGGTTTTATCTGCTCTAGTCACCATTCTGAACATGGACATTGTCCTTTGGCCAGCCATTACTTTGAGCTCTGAGCTGTACTGACTCAGTAACAAAAGGTTACCAGTTGATGACATAAAAATAATTCATAGTAATAATTTACATAATTTCTGTAATGCTTAAATTGACTGGTGATTACATGTTATACTGAAAAGGCACCATCTTACTGTTTTCTGCCTACTGTAAAATCTAAGACGAAATATTACACGTAATAGTTCTTTATAAAAACTGTAACACAATGAATTATAATCAATGAAAGATCTGAAATATTATTCATTCTCCCTCATTATAGGTACATCAAAAGGTAACGAGAAATAAGAAACTGATCTGATTAAAATTCTGTGTGGATGATAAAAAGCCAAATTCTCAACACCTGTTAATAATTTTATACAAAAAGATCTTGTTTGGAAGAATTTCTAATGCATCATAATAAAATATAACTATGATAAATGTCATCTGTAATAAAAGCATATAACTTGTCTAGATCTCTTTATTTTGTTTTCTTATAATAAATATCATTTTGTTACAAAAAGATGTTTTTGTTGTATTGACAGATAAAAGAACAGCATTTTATTTTTTAAAAAAACAAAACAAAAAATGCTGTTCTTTTGCCTGTCAATACACAACAACTTTTTACAAGTTACTTAGAGAAAGTTTGAATAGACTATGTTATAATCCAATACAGAGTATACAGTTATAGAGATGATATATTGTCAATGAATAATCATATGACTAGAACTGCTGACACACAGTCTAGAACAGGTATCTCCCTGTGTTTATCAATACAATATACAATTACAATACTGCATCATTCAGATGACCAAAAAGAAACAAACTGTTTCTCGTGTGACATCTGCCAAATGTGATTACTATATTTATCCTGAATAATTTTGGTGACGAGTTGAATAAAATTCCAACAATATCATGTAAAAAATCTCTTTGTTTCTTAACCATTCAGGAACACATGCCTGGTGACATAGTGTTGCTGTTTACAAAAACATGACAGGTATTATTCAATAATGGTGATAAACAGTCTACCCAACACATCATGCACTAAAAACCTTTTTTCCTAGTATCTACAGAAGTCTTTGAATTTCACAGCTTTAACTTTTCTACCAGCAGAATAAACTTTAAATATTATCAAAAAAAAAACAACTGCAAAAACTTGTTACATAACTTTTAATTTCATTTACTTGATTCAAAACAAAAACTATCAATTCCAAATAACTATTTTTAATATATAAACTCTAACTTTCTGGTTTCTTTCTGAGTAGTTATAGTGTTGTGAAAATCACTCTAGCATTTTGGCCTACTTCTCAATTATTTCTAAATCATCAAACTTAGCATTTGAAAGTCTTAAAATAAAAAATATTTTTAAAATCATTCCTACCCAATAATATCAGCAAAAAAGCTAATCTGTTAACTAGAAAGTCAAGATTATAATTCTAATATTTCTTTTAAAATTAAACACCTATGTTCATAAAAGTCATAAAGAACAGGTACAAGAAAAAGCTTTGGCCAGAAACAATAAAAGCTCCAAGCCAATTTTATTAGGTTTGTTTATACAACGAATTCCCTCAAATACGAGTTAGAACAATATCAGTCCACATCTGCTGTGACTGGCCAAAACAAATATAGATCTGGGTGGTCTTGTGACTGAAACATCATGAGATATACTAGTGCAAAATAAATATCTCAAGGTTAAAATTAGCGAGAAATGTATCTGAAAGCACATAAAAATGCAACAGAAATCTGATACTTAAAAACGCTGTTTACCTGCTGATTGAGGAAATGATATTTACACATTGTCAAAATGTTTTTGTCTTATATAAAACTGCTTTTTATGGAAACGAATACAAAATATTAAACTTACTAACTCTTCATCACTACTATCTAGAAGTTGAACTTTGTGACTTCTGTTTGTGTTACAAAATGATTTTAAATGATAATTGAGGTTAAAGCACATTGTAACAAATTTATTCAGATATGACATTCAAAATATAAAACTAGAACCCATGAAAGTGGTCAAGGGTGCAACTGAACTAAGTTCAGTTTTTATTAAGCGGTGAGAAAAAATTTCGAGAGGACATATTTTTAACTTTTTTCATTTTCGGTAATTCGGAAGAAGTTTTTTCGTCAAAAGATATTTAAAACTTATATTCTACCTGTCAAGAAGGAATGGTTTAAGTTTAGTTTGAGTAGAATAGCTGCCAAGTGCAAGATTATATTCTTTTGTTACATAAGACCTCGTGTAAGATTACTTAATGTCCAACTTAGCACGCAATGGAAATAGAAATTTTAGAGCACGCAGAATTGCATGACCTTTGGCAACTGTTTACAATTTTCCAGCAGGCAGGGCGATAATAATGGGAAATGACATCTTTAAACAACTTTCTGCCTTTTGGTTTTATTGCATAAAAACGATGATAAAAACAACAGTTTTTTAAAATTTATAGTACAGTTTTAAATGCCACATCCTAAATATTTCTCTGTTCGTCATTAAAGCACAGCTATTTATAAGGTTCTTATTATTTACGATGTTTACAACAATTGCATGTCGATTTAATAGAAGCACGTTCCAAGTTTAAATGGCGTCTTTCTGAACAAGGATTAAAAATAACTATCTAAAGCTTCTAAGCCAATAATAATATCCACGGAAAAACTAAATTACTCCGAATTTTGTCCACGGCTAATTTAGCATAGCCTATTGTGTGCGTGCAGTAAAACATCTGAAATTTAAAAGAAAAGTGAAAACGTCACACGCAATCGATGTTGGTCACGAAATGAACTGGCGAACTTTGACGACGCTACGGGATTAAATTCTAGCACTTAATCATTTCTCCGTTCAGTTTGAAATGTACTCTTGCAAGAACTTTTAACAAGATATTCTTTTCTGTAAAGGAATTTCTTCGCTAGCTGTCTGACAAAGCATAAATTATGATGTCACACAAAAGAAATTGCGAGCTCTTCAAAAACTGCAAGGTGTTCACTTCAGACGACTACGCAGTTCGAAAGTTAATTACGAAAAAATAAAGCGCTGAGCTAAAGCATTAGAGATGTAACGTTTCTCAAAAAGATATCTCCTATTTACGCTGAAGTTGTGATTTGGGACTGTTTCTGACATTATGTCAGCACATTTTCTTCTCAGGTAGTAACAACGTTTTAGTGGATCGATATCAAATACTCACGAAAGAATATAAAAACTTTAAAATCTAAGCTAATTTACATTGAAAAATGTCAACTGTGTGTTAAAATATTCAGTTAAATGGTGATTTTTCGCGTTAGCACATTGCGCTTGGTTAGTGAGTTTGGACATGTCCCATACACAAACAAGTTTTTAAGAACTTCACGATTCTCAAGATTTAAAATAAAGTTTACCGCAAGCACAGTGCCCGTAAAACGACCAGAAAAAAAGGATTTAGCCACTATTAGGCAAATTTATAGCGTTGTAATTTTTACCTTCATCGAGTCGAAACACGCCGTAACTCTCCCGTTTTGTATCAAAACATGTGCCGGAGGATGAGCGAAACGGCACTCATCGTCTTTCCTGGAACATTTTCCCCTTTGAAACTCTCGACAAACTTCCACTTGTAGCCATCTTGGGTCTTTGCCCATTATAGGCACTATCATTTTCATGAGATTTCTGCTCTAGTTTCTGTCGCTGTTCAAAAAATCAAGTAGTTATTAACGAAAATCTTTTATAGTCAGCGTGTTGTAAAAAACGTCAACTCTTTCCAGATTTTCACGAGTTTTGAGAACGACAGAGAGAATATTTTTGTAATACAAACACTGCGCATGCTCATAACTGAGAAGACCGTGGGCTCAGATGACAGCACAATGAGTCATCGAACTTGAGTTTGTTCAAACTGGCCAAGGTCAATGTCTGTTTTGAAACGATTTTCCCAATATCAAGTCATAAAAGCCCTTTTTCAAGCAAAAAAAGCTATATAAGGAATTAAAATAGATATTATTTAATTTCTAACAGAATGTTTTGGCTGCATTGGTAAACAAAGATGCTTTAATTTCTCACAAACACTTAGTGATTCGACATGAATGGACAACCGCACGAAATACGTGATGGCTCGCGCGCTTCAAAAGCCGCATGGCATTACGTCATCACCATGCATCGCTCACAACTATGGCAGCAACTTCCGCTTGACGCTCCGTATTGAATGGCGATAAAACCACAAAAGAGTCCTTTTCTTTAGCCTTGCTGGCTCGAGAGAACGGAGTCACAAAAAAACTTCTAACACAATAAATCTTCCTTTCTTTAAAACTGATAAATACGATTAGTGACACGACTTTTGTCTAAAGATTAGAATACCCTAAATTTGTTTTTAGGGTGTTCACGTAAGGTTTGCGATGGAGAATTTGTTTATCTGTCAAACTCTTGTAAAGAAGCTTAAATTCTGGCATTCGTACAAAAACTTTTATACAAAGATCAAACGGCTATTTTTATTGATAAAGTAATGAGTTGTTCGCAGGCGATTTTTTTAAATGCATAGCATGCGAGTAATCGATGGAAGAATTCCGAAGATTTGAACTCAAAATGTATGCAAGTTAGTTTTAACTTTCATCTTTGTTCTCCATAACATAAATGAAGCATTAATGGGCAAAACAAATTTTTTCCTTTTCCAATCTAATATCGTTTTCACCGTTATAAAATGCTGCAATCTCAATGTCCTTAAAATAAACCGTACGAAACACGCCGTCAAAATATTTAGCATGAATTACTATAAATCCGGTTGAAGCGCAGCTTGTCAATATTTACCTTATCTCTCGTTGATAACTAAATTATCTCCCGCTGCGTGTCATGCAAGTTATTAGAAAACGTATAAATGATGAAATATGCATTTTCCATTTTGAAAAAATTGATAATATGTTTGCGAAAAGAAAATTCTGCCAAACAGTGAAAAGTCACGGAAAACTATAAAAGAAATTTTCCGCATTCTTGTATTAAACTGATAGATTGTAGTCTCGTAACAAATGTTTTTGAGAGACTTGTTACCTATTTTAATTTTCTTCGCTTTTGCTTTTCTTCAAAACTGTTTGCATGAATTGAGTCGGTGAGAATTGAAGCGTCAATTGCCCCCTTCCGAATCCCTGCCGTGTTTAAAACAACAATGAACCAACTTTAGTTTAGTGCGGCGTGGTTATTAACCACGTACGCCTAACTGAACAGTTGTTACTTGTTTGTCAAAACAATTAAACATGAAGAGAGAAGCTTCACGAAGACAAAAACAGCATTTAGTTAAGCCGTGGTGTAAAACCTTTTATTCTCGCCCTTCTTTCAGGCCCAATTGTCTGAAGTACAAATAGTTGGCCTCACGCATTCAAAGAAAGGTGCTTTCACTTTCAGAATATGGGAGTTTGAAATTATCAAACTGTCTACAACTGTGACAGCTCATAATTGGTTTTATATTAAGTTTTAGTATCTAACGCAATAATTCACTGAGCCAAAGAAACTCAAAGCGCAGTATAGTTAAAAAAAATCAAAATAGATTAGTTAGCGGTAATCTTGACAGAGTGGTTTGGCCATGACTTCCGGCTATCTGATCCGGCCGCATTTAGGATTTTAGTTGTCTTTTTTTCCCGTCTCGAGTAAAATGGTTCTATGTGTTTTCATT
The DNA here is from genome assembly GCA_026546935.2 of Palythoa grandiflora. Lineage (NCBI taxonomy): Eukaryota > Metazoa > Cnidaria > Anthozoa > Zoantharia > Sphenopidae > Palythoa > Palythoa grandiflora. Next base: position 7,218 of record JAOCPT020633923.1, read on the forward strand.
TGATTTTGAAAATACGAAAAAATACTGTGAGTTGTTAATAAAAAATTCTAGTTGGTGTACTAAATCATGCATCGCTATAAACTAAAAACAAGCTAAAACATTTGCATTTGCAAGCGCATATTTAAATAGTGCTACATATTGTATTCTCGATAAGTTAGGCAAAATCGTTGGACAAAACTCGTAATTTAAGGTAATTTAATAACAAATTAGTTGCTTCTGTAAAAAAATTACTTTTTCTTGAGTGTTCATAGTAAAGCAAATGTCAAAAAATAAGTTTAAAATATAATGGTTCTTTGAAATGTGGGAGAACAATTTACCAAAACGAATTTAGAATTTGATTAGAATATTTTGAGTTTTCTGTCTACAGTTCTGAGGACAAAGCATAACCAATAACTCTAGAATCGACTGGTATTAATCCGTGTTTCCTGATCAAGACGCGAATTTGGATTTGGTCAATTCTTGTTTGAAAGATACAACCATGTCCATAATGAAAGAGTTTTGCAATTTCGTTTTGCCCTTCTCAATTTCATTTTCAGGTTCACTCAGTTAACATGATCAGACGAAAGCGCAATCTAGTCTTTCACTGCGGTATATCCTGACCAACTCTTTGATTGGATCAGGATAAAGCATCCATCGGTTTTCAAAGCAAACTTTAAAATCAAAGTCAAAGATAAAGCTGAAAAGCCAATATTTAACGTACGAGCTGTGATTCGGTTTGAACGGCATAACTTGGGTCTTGGCTTTGCGATGATATAAAAAAGTTCTTTCGCTACATACTCTTTAAAAACCCAGCTTTAAGCTAAGGTGTATGGAAAACGTAGATTATATTTTAAACTGTTCACAGAGTAAGTTGACTGGTTGTTGTGTATACTTGAAAAAGCTTTGCGCGTTTTTCAATTTTCCTCCCTAGAATTTTTTATATTTTCTTAACACTCCTCAAAACAAACGCAGCGGCAGCAGTCAATAACGAGTCGTTACATTTAGTTGTATTTTATTAATTTTTAATTTTTAATATATAAATGTAGAAATTTATCCTAGTTACATTTCTGCATAACTACCTGAAAAGAACAGAATCTTTTAACAGCAAAAAATTCCAAACTTCGTGAATAACAGATTAATGGGACTCTTTACATCGAGTTGTTTCGAATACCAGAGGCAGAGCATCTCAGTTAAATCAAGCTAGGCTGAGAAATGCTAGTTCACAAGCCTTACTCCTTTCAAGTGTAATTAAATGTAGTTTACAGACTTTGAACAGAAAAAAATTTAATGGGACAAATTGATAGGTTTGTTTTTAGTGAGATGATTGCATTCAATACATTTCTCAGTTGTCGTCATTTAACATGGCCTCCTGTTCTGCAAGAAGATCAAAGCAGGGTTAAACCAACACAACAGCCTTAAATATTCGTGTGCTCCCATCCTACATACAATGAGTTTTCAATAAGATTTAATTTTCATTAATACAAGACAAAAAAGAAAAGAAAGAGTCTCAACTCCGAACTCAAGTGCCTTTCTTCATTTACAACTAAGCCCATATGTCTCAGACTCTGTGGTATCTTTTCTTGTCAAGCAAGGCGATAATGTGATGTCGCCCTTTCTATTCCAACTCACTGCTGCCATTGTGACTTGCCTTAGTGTCGAACACTTGATCAGTATGAAAACCACCTGCAATGACCGTGGTTGTGGATTTCCTGTGACTTCTTTTGAAACTGAAGGCAGCTTTGACCGCTCTTATGACAAACACCAATTACAAGCACCCATGACCATGTATTTTTACAAAAGATTTTTCCTGACCGCCCAAGAAAGCGCAAAAGGTATTGAATTAATTATATTCGGTGATCAAAATTCCGTAGTTTTGCTATAGCATTTTTAAAATCGAAAAAGCTATCAAAAAAGTATAATTTTAAAAGCCATTAACTTTCTCAAAAAAACATGAAAAAGAAGCGAGATCAATTCAAGATGGAAGATGATCTTCATCAGTGACAGTGTAACAAATTAAGTTGCCTTCTGATTTCACAATTGTTTTAACAAATGGAGACGGATGTCACACATTATGCCAAAGCCTTAAAAGGTAGAAAAAAAAAATATTCGAAAACCACAAACAGACAACAAACAAACACATGACTGGTTCGAATCATGTGTACGTGCCTAGAATTTAGAAAAAGCACTTGATTGCCAAGGGGGCGTGGATTGCTTCCATCTTTCCGCGGCAGCCATTGGCAAAACTTGTCGAATGCTTCTTGAATTCAACAAGCAACTAATCAAATTTTTTACGGTTTATAACACAATAACTTCAAATTGAAGATATAGCACTGCATTACATTAAATTCACATGCATAATTTTTCGCCATTTAGTTTTTTTCGTGTAGTTAAGTATTGTGCCGCGCGTAGCGTCACGGGCGGCGTCCGTTGCGGGTTGATATCACAACGAAGTCACCTGATAGGCAGGTGGTAAGGTCGCCAAGCGGCACACCAAATACGCCGTGAGCTTTGAGAGGTTTTTGTCCGAAGCAGATGGAAATTTGAAACAGCCATGGTATGAAAACTATGCAACTTGATCAAAATGGTCCAGTAATTTTTTTTATAATTTATCAGAAACAGTTCTATGAGGACGCGTTCCAATATTTCTTTACACTTTGGATAAGGTTGAAGTCATTGACCAGTCTTGATAGCTCCGGATATTTACCATCTATCTCTATTTCAGTATCACCCGCCATAATTCATACTTTCCGCTCTCGCACGGTATATCACAAGAGCCGTCCGTCCGCTGCCAGCTTTGAAAACCAGAGGCTCTTTCTAATTGGTAGTTTATCCAAAAAACAACAATCACTGTGCCAGAATTTGCTCGCAGACTCTTTGAGTTTTAAAATTAGATGTCGGAAATTAAAGATTTAAAAAGCGGACTTTCTAAAGACTAAACCATTCTTTATGGGTGCGGCTCTGCTCGACTGTTTACTGACAAGTATATGGCCGGCTAGAAAACGATACACCAACGTTAAGCATATTTTGACAAAAGTCGCGTAGCAAGTGTGTTAGAGTCAGTCTCAGAGCGAATCACAAGACAAAAGCTCGTTGAACTACCAGAAACAACTATTACTGCAGGCGGTCGTTGTGACAAGACAGCAGCCCACGCACGGCGAGTTTGATATAACAAAATAGATTAGATTCTTTATTTAACACGACTCTATAAAATGTAGTGTATTTTTGACTTTTGTTGTTCTATGAATACTAAACTTGAGAGCTGTTCAAGTTATTAAGTGAACCTTTGGAGAGAGCAACGTCCATCTAGCTCACACATGTTTGAAACTGAGCAGAATAAACGAAGCGAGTTATCAATTTTTTTATGTACTAGGAAATGCCATTTCGGCATGCGGTTTTAAAACTGCTTGGATATTCAAAAACGTCTGAATATACAGCTATATCGCATCCATTCATTTCATTCTTTGAAGCTTTTCAACTACCTGGAATTACGTTTGCTGTTTTTATAAAGAAGAAAAGTTGAGTAAAGTACAATAAAATTTAAAACTGAAACTGATTTTTTTGAAATGATTATTGTTTAGCTTTACGAGTGAGGTAGTAATTTAGGAGTAATATATGGCAACCTTTTTTGAACTTTTTTAAGTTAACCTGAATCTTTGCCATGTATCCCTTAAATTATGAGCGAAGTTTGAATGTTATATAAAGAATGTGAATCTTAAAGCTAGTTATGAACTAAATTTATTAAGCTGCAACGTAATTATTCCACGCAAAATGTTATGTGCCTTGCTTCGTGTTTGGGGCTGTTAACTCTTTGATCATAAAAGCTACCATCAAACCTAAAGCTATTTGTGTCACTTCTGCCTTAGAATATAACAGTCAGCTTGTGAATTGAATAACTTAGAATTGTCTTTCCAATCTGTTGATTTAAAGAATGACTAAAAGCTTTAGTTTTTAAAAGTTATTGACTATTGTTTTATTTCAACACATGCAGTTGTATTTGTTGCTGGTAATATTGATGCAACTAAATGATAAATCAAACGCTGCTGTGTTCTATGAATAACAACGAATTGCTATAATACCTGAACATTCATGAAACAACCCTTGTTGAGGGAATTAAGTTGAAATTCATTTACAAATACTATATAGTATTTGAGTAGCATGTGAGTAGCAGAAGTTTCTTGAAATTTGTTCTATCGAAACCCAGAGTACATGTTGATAGTGTTGATAGTTGTGTATAGACAGTCGTATGGATGTGTGCATACACCGAGACAGTGCCAAAAATCGTTACCTGTAACTTCTCTTTCCCAGTTAATTAGCTGTTTAACTAGGTCTTGCTGCTTGACAATTAATCTTTTAAAATTAAAAATATCAAGTACAATGACTGCTGAATAATGATTTTGACATTACATCTCAAAGCAATAAGCTGTATATTTGATTCGGTCTATAGAGAGAGAAAGAGATTGAGACTGCCATTCCTACCGCACGCCTATATCACTTAATAGTTGTCAAATCTTTTGACTCTTCATTATCGTTTCAAACTGTTTACACTTAAAATTCAAAAATTCTGGCGAATTCTGTTCACCGGAATTTCTTAATTTTAAGTGTAGACAGTTTGAATGAGTAGGAGTAGATTGCCGAACGGAAAAGTTCACTGAAACTACCAGGCCAGCAAAGGCGTCATCAGAAGATTCCCGCTTCGAAAAATGCCGGAGACTGACAAATTAAGGTGGCTTTTTAGGTAATTCATTTTTTAACTGAAAATTCTTCGTTTAGTTGGTTTTCAGCAAAACCTTTAAAAAGGGCGGCTGATGATTCTTAAACATCTGATAAGGTTGGTTCATGGGCATTTTAAGTTATTCTACCGATATTCAATTCAAACATCATAATACACGTATAGTTATTTAAGTAGCTGATCTAGGTCACCTTATAAATCGGCTCTCAAACTGACATTTCAGCAAGGTTTCCCGTGCAGAATTAGTTACAGACTTTTCATTTAAGCTCCAGTGAAGATTGTACAACAATTGCAAAAGTTTTGTGTATTGTGACTGTATATTAGATCCATTATACAACATTCCAATTCTCAAAAACGAACACTTGACATGCCCTACTTTATAACTGAAGTCTCAACTCATTTTAATCTTGGTTTACTCGGTAATTTTTTTCCGCTTTTTGTCGAGTTTCTTACTTGAAAATTAACTTAAGTCAAAATGATACGATGAGAATGAGAAATTTTACTCTATATTTAGTTTCTAAATACGCACCAATTTTTAAATCAAACATGTTTTGGGTGTTAGTTATAGCCATGTATCTTCAATCTGTATAAATGACGTTGCAGTGTGATGGGTTTTTACAATAAGACATAAATATCGTTATGAACAAAGCTTTAAGTATTAAACATGGGGGACTGAGCTGTTGATTTACAATATATTGATATATCCAAGTAGGCTTCTCCCCGAGATGATTCTGTACATGTGTTTCGTCCGTTTTGCCTCCTTCATCGGCCGTTTAGTCGAAAAACATGGTTGCTTTAGTGATTGTCTAAGACAATAAAGTGTATACTAACTTTAACAAAAGACAAAGTTCGACGTTTAATTCACTTGTTTAGTCAAATATTTATTATGTGTGTGGGACCCTGTTTGTGTGTTCTCGCTTTATTTAGCGTATAGTAAAATGTCAGGAAGTCGAGGCGACACATATTCAGGGACAAAATCACCATGCAGATTAGGGACAAATCGTACAGGGAAACTTTCAAAAATTAGCAGGTCTCAAGGGGACGGAAAATTCATATCATGGCGGGTTTCGTCAGCCACGTCTGTTACAGAGGAGTCAGTTTTTGACCTACATTTGGTTCAAGAATCATAAAGTTCTGAGAATAACAAAATTACTGATTTTACGAAAGTACACAATTCACACTGCATGGTCGTGAATTCCAACTGAAGACAAGTTCGTTAAATGAGGAGTCTATTACACCATGTTTGTATTGTAGCAAGTACGAAGATAAACATTACGGAAATCAAATTTTGGCATGATATTTAAGTGACCGTATCTATGCGTAATTTGTGGTTGAAAATGATGTGATTAAACATCGAAACATTTCATGAAACGTATCGAAAATTCATTTCTTAAAATTTTGATTTCCGGAATGTTTATATTCGGTCTTGCCTTTGTACTTTATTTTCTTAGACTGTCAGGTACCACTGGATTTTGTATTGAAACGTTATCATAAAATCTGTAAACAACATTTTAAGTAAGATACATTATACAGTCAGCTTGTGAACACTATAAGTTTTCCCAGAAAAGCTCATGAACAACTACTGTACTGGATTATTCTAATATAACTCTTATACAATTTAGTTTCATTTTCCAGGAATTTATTGCTTTGGAACGAGAGAGACGGCATGTTCACCTGATGACCATGCAAATATTTTAAAACTAGAATATTTTCCCAGAGTCAGTGACTTTTGTATTTGATGCAGCTTCGAATCCCGAAAAAGCCGTACACACTTTTTTTGATAAGATTAAGAGCCGGTAAATTATGTTGATGTTCGTTGTGCTTAATATATTGGCGACCTCAGTTTCATATATTGTTCTTATAGTTGTTAGGCTGTTCTTATTTCTTTGATAAAACCCTGTCCCTGGCATTCAGTCTTCAAACTGCTGGGTTGTTCAAAGGCTGATTAACTTTAACCTTGTATTAACTATCTTCACAAAAGGAGAAATTACGGTTCTCAGTCATATATATATATTATATGAAATACTTGTCAGATTTTCCAAGGGAAAAAATTGTAAATTATGGTTTGAATCAGTGTCTCTAAATATTGGAAACAAGAGCATGGATTTAAGATTTAACCCTGGGTTAGTGGTAATCGGCTTTTCAACGATTGGGCCCAATGTATCATTTGCCGAGCCTATGATTTCGTAACACAAGTGAGAAACACGTAAATTTGTGTGTGCGTGTTTTATACTGTATTGCAAAGTTAGATTCAAGTTTTTCATCTGAAACGTTTTCCTGGTTATCGAGCATTAGCCTGAGTTGTTCTTAATTTGTTTTTGAACTATGGCCAATTAATTCGAGCCTCATTTGTTCTTATAAAAAATGCTTGTACTTGTACAAATATTAAAAAAAATAGCAAAATCTAACCAAGTAAATATTGGAAAACGAACACATGTATTGTACGGCTGTATTTTAGAGGCGAACTACCTTCATTGTTTGTCGGGCAGTCTTTCCAGTCAATCTTTTTGTTTTATCGCTAAGTTTTAGCCAATTTTCTACCACAAAGACTTTCCTAGTTATCAAGCCTCAGCCTGAGCTTGTTCTCAAATTGTTCTTAAATTTTGGCAAATTTGAATCTCGTTGTTCTTATAAAGTTGTTGTTATATTATAACAAAGCGAGTAAAAACAATTTGAACCCAGCAAGTGAAACTCTCGACAAGATAAGAAAATTTAAGCCTTAACAACATTTTGTTAGTTTCTGTTACTCGACCGACCTAAAGTATCGCCAGCTAGAATTCCAACCCTTACTGATATTTTACTGATTGCTTCCTAGTTTGCCATAGTTTTAACTAAAACTAAGGTTTTTTCAATATGGGTTGTGCTTTCTTCAATATAAAGCCAACTCAAAATTGACGTGTTTTGACGGCTGAGCAAACCTCGTTGACTGTGTTATATGTAAGTTTAGTTTTTAGACTAATAAGTGAGCAGAACACAAGTCCCAACCATAATGATTTAAAAACTAAAAAAAATAAGAATTAAGATGTTAAAATGAAACAAATTACTTTGACCGAGCAACTCTACTTTTTTGAGTAGATGTTATACGCCAATGAGCCACAGATATTTCAGTTTTGTTTGGCATAATCATTCTGTATCCGGCTTGGAGTTATATCGGTTGTATCGGTAGCTTTTTTGTTTTAATTTTAAAATACTTGCCAATCACAGTAGTTTTTGAAACAGGAATTCCGGTTTTTCTGAGAGCTTCAAATGGACTAATAAATACTATTTAAAAACGCTAATAATGAGGCGACCTAAAACGCTAATGGCAAACATTGCATGATGCATGAGTTTTAAAATAGATGCCAATTTTACACCAATTAGTCATAAAAATAAAACGTCATTTCCCACTCAATAATCGTCGCATTCATAAAAAGTCCTACATCCTGTAGTTAACAGTTAACGTTTTGTATCATGCACATACTGTATAGAATGGAAAATTTTTGGGCGATGTTTTACGACGCCGCACCCATATGGCGTCTTCACACTTTCGATGCGTTAGTTTTCAAAACTGTTACACTTTAAAAAAGCAGAAAAGCGAAAAATACCTTCTGTTTTGTCACTTGACATCCTGACACTGAAAAGTCGTTAAAGCAAAAAAACAAAAAAAGTCCTGAATTATAAATAAGCTGCGTTCTTTTGTTCGGAATTACACTTGTGCTGAGTTTTCCTTTAAACGTATCTAAAACAAGCTAAAGACTATATAAAGTTGCAGTTGTCGTTTACGATGAGCGGATCAGAACAGAAAAAGCGTTACGTGCAACTTAGTTTAGTTTGAAAAAGAAAAATTCTTGTGTCTTTTACTTTGTTATTTTACTAAGTAGGAAACTTTTGATAAAAAAAAATAATAATCAGGTTTACTGAGCGAATCTTTGTTTGTAGTTGTAGTTGTAGATGTTTTTTTTTTATTCATAAAAAATGATATGCTGTGCTTTCACCATATGCCCCAACAGCGGATCAGATCAGTTTCGAAACATGATCAAGTGATCTGTCTTTTCACAAACTTGACAAAATTGGCAAAAATTCATTATAGTTTGAATATTTCAAGTTAATTAAGTAAAGACTTGGAACCCCACAGACTTAATTACGTGTTATTTTAGTTGTAAGAATATTTTGAAAGATCATAAAACTGGAAACAAATAATATGAATTGAAAAAGTACTAGTATATTCTCTAACTTTTTAGCTCCGTAACTAAATCAAACCTAAAACGTATATGTTTAAAATCTATCTCCTAATAGACAGATAATAAATGAATAGTACTTAGATTTCGATTTATGTTCTGGAGATTTAGCAAAGTTCTATCTTAGACTGGTATTGAAGAGTAGCAAAGCCAAGTAACGCACCGAACGAGTCAGGGTGCGCGCCGGACTATATTTTCAACGTGATAACTAAAATAAAAATGTTGTGTTTCCTAGGGTTTGTCAGGTAATGTTTTTTAAATGTATAATTATTGAATAATTTCAAAAATTTCAAAAATGTGTTCGTACAACAAAGGTACAACTGAATAAAGTTTTTATTTTCACATGACGTTTGAAGGTATCATTTTTTCGCCAAGGAGAAATAGATTTAGGTATCTAGGTACTTCATTCATATTTTAAAAATAATATATTAAAAGTGTTTTAACGAAAGTTACATTGCCACAACGTATCCCAGAACCAAAGTATATGAACTGAAGACGGTTTCATTTCAAAATCAAATTGCAATTTGTTTGCTCCTTTTGATGATTGAAAGGGTTTCGTATCTACACATATACACGTAAAAACGACGGTTTGAAAAGTTCAAGTCTGAAGAGCGGTTTTTCGTTTCGGCGACGTTTTCACACTGTATGCTTGCCAGAAGGCGTACCGAGTAATTAGTTGCGGTAAATGAAGGTAGCTTTTGGATTTTTTAACTTTTAACTATATATAAAGTGTTTACATGCATATTTCAGATATATCTCGGTGGGAGCTATTTTATAATATGGGACATCTGACAACGGCCGACAAAAGTCAGATAACCACATGAGAGGTACGTGCAACCATTTAGCGTCACACGGAGCTAACCACGAGACAAACAGGAAAGTAATTTTTTACGCGCTTTTTTTATATAAAGAACTAGTAAATTTTGCCGAGGCTCATTGTTCTTAATTTTTTGGCGACTTCAGCCTGGATTTGTTCTTAAATTGTTCGTATTTCTGTGAGTGGTTTTTATTGAAGAAAAAACAAAATAAAACAAGGTATTGGAAAATGAAATGTTTTGCGACACACATAAATTGTACGGCTAATTTAAAGGCGAACTACCTTCATTGTTTGTCGAGCAGTCTTTACAGTGCCGGAATCTTTTTATGTTTTATGCTGTATCGCTAAGTTTTAGTCACTTTTCTACCACAATCTTTCTATCAAGCCTTAGTCTAAGCTTGTTCTTAAATTGTTCTTAAATTTTGGCAAATTTGAGCCTCGTTGTTCTTTTAAAGTTGTTGTTATACTGAGCGTGTACTTTCCTTTGGTTTATTAAGGCTACACTTTTTTTTTATTAAGAACAAACTTAATAAGAACAGTGAGGCTCAAATCGCCCGAAAAATAAGAACAAA
>JAOCPT020634332.1:0-17514 GCA_026546935.2 Palythoa grandiflora
AGAACATCAGTGACACACTCGGCTATCGCCTCGTGTGCCACTTTTTTGTTCTTACCACAGTTTGACGTCATCTATGATCTATTTCGGAACAGACGCACGCAAACATGGAATCTATTTGTTAAGTAGATAGTGGGTAGAGTAGCCAATCAGAGAACAGCATTGGTAATAGTACGCTAGTAGATTTATACTATTACCAAATAGATTTTGTTCCTATTTTCAGATCGTTGCTCGTTGAATTAAGGTTAAGGCTCGGTCCCTAAAATTACTTCAAAACCACTGGCAGCCTGGGCACAAAATTAGTGGACGTACAAATACAGTATTTGTATGGAATCAATAGCGAAGTAAAACACAAATTTGGTTTTCATAAAAATTTGACTAACCTTGGACTTGGTCTGTTGTTGTTTCTGGTAGTCTGTTGATCGATGTAGCTGGCTTTTCAGGCATTTTCAGCGATTTTGTCGCTATTCTCTCACTCGCAAAAGAAATTATATCAATAATAGAAACAACGTCAAACCAAGGTTAGTCAAATTTTTATAAATATCTAATTTGCGATTCTACTTCGGTGTTAATTTCATACAAATACTGTATTTGTAAATCCACACTGATTTTCTACCTGGGATGTCTTTACTCAAACCAAGCAAAAATCATTTTTAGCGAACCTATACTTCAATAAATTTTCTTAATCTTTTACACTATGTCATTGCATCACTATTACACGCTTTTGTTATAAGAACAACTTTTTAAGAACAACGAGGCTCCTGATTTGCCAAAATTTAAGAACAATTTAAAAACAAGCTTAGGCTGTGAGGCTTGATAACTAGGAAGGTTTTTGTGGTAGAAAATTGACTAAAACTTAACGATACAGCAAAAAACATAAAAAAATTCACTGTAAAGACTGCTCAACAAGCAATGAAGGTAGTTCGCCTCTAAATTCAGCCGTACAATACATGTGTGGCGCAAGGCGTTTCATTTTCGATTCCAATACCTTGTTTTATTTTGTTTTTTCTTCATTAAAAACCGCTCACAGAAAAAAAAACAAATTAAGGCTGAAATTGCCAAAAAATTAAGAACAATGAGCCTCGGCAAAATTTACTGGTTCTTATAAAAAAAGAAGTGTGTATCAGTTCTAGTCTAGTCAAAAATTATCACAGTGGAGCCCAAAAATCATAAGCTCTGTTTGTTTCTTTCTGCCTAAACTAAAAATTACTTTCAAGTATGTTTTAGTTGCTTCCACCAGGTGCCGTCTTTTACAAGACGAAGAAAGGTTCTGTTGTCTGTGTGTTCAGAGTTTGCCGCGTGTCTGCTGCCCAGGAACTGTGGGAAATGTACAGGAACAACAGTTTGCACGAGAAAATACTACAGTACATGCTCACTGATGAGCTGAAGGAGAAAATGATAAAAACTAAAATGTCAGCGAAAAGCGCGGGAGAAATCTGCGAAGCTGCGAGCAAAGAAACTCCGCCAACTCTTAAAATGCAACTCTTCATGATGGAAGAAAGGTTTGAGGAGGCCGTTAAAAATTTAAAAGGTTTGTTTGAGTTTTCTATTGCTTTTAAACATTTGCAACGAAAGTTATTAATGCTATCGTTAATTAAATATTCCGGATCTGCCACTGCGGTGAAAAGCGTTTATACAAACGGTGATCACTATGCCAGCATGACTCCCCCTAGAAAACGGTAAAACCTTAAACTTATTTTTTAAAACTTCGCATTTGCTCACTTTTTTGATAAATCTTTTAACCTTTCAGAATTAAAACATAGAAAGCAAGTTAAAAGAGCTCTGTAGAAACATCAAGTTATTTGATATCAAAACAAAAATCGTCTTATGTAACAAGATTACATTTTCCCCACGCACTCTCCCCCGGAAAGGTCTGATATCGTGGTAAACTTTTGAAGAAAAACTGGGGCAGCTGTGTATAGCAGAGAATAAAACCCAAATAATATGATCAGTATTTGTTGATCACTCTAGAAATTGAATCAAGTTTCAAGCGAAGTGAAAAAAATAATGCGTCCAGTCGCCAGCTAAGAAAAGACTCGAATGAAGGTGGGTTAACTTTTCTTTTTGGTCACAACTTTGGCGCTCTTTAGTCTTCAAACAATTAAATGTTTTCATATAATAAAGGTTTTAAGAGTCAATTTATCTGGGTGACTGTAAGAACTAAGTCGACAATCATTCCTCGTAGTTTGTAGATTGAAAGCCAAATTTTATCAATTTATTCACTACTGTTTGGCGTTGCCGAGTATTGAACATTTCTGTGACCTTCTTTTCCGCCAAAGTTGACTCAGCTTTCCATCCTCCCGAGGTCGGTAAAATGAATACCACCTTCTGCTGGGAGCTAACCTGTGATGGATTAGAGTCCCGTCCAGGGGGAGTCAATGACTCTTATCCGCTTAATACTACGGAAACTGGAGATAAGCATAGGCTCCAATGGGCCACTTTGGCTCGTAAAAGGATTTAGCTTTTTAGGTAATATTTAACACTTAACATTTTTGAACTTACAGATCATCTTCAGAGTTAAAAACTAAATAAAAACTGCTACGTCTTTGTAAAAATATATTAACTTAGCATAAATTAAAACACACTGGGGTGTGTCTCAACAGATTCCGCCAGAAACAGTGGCATTTCGATTCAGCGCCTTTGACAGTGGCACCTTCGTCAAATTCATTGGTGTCTATACAATAAATAGAATATATTACATGGCTAGTTGGAGATGAGGAATTTTTTATCTTTGCGTGACCATGTAATATTCTATTTGGCGAGGCCGGGGAAGACTCTGAAAACAGACCGCCAAACTTAGACAAAACTATCACACTCACCCTAACAAACCTAAGATTTCGGTCTATAATTCCTGTAAACGTGTTCAAAACTTTATCTCCTGAATCAATATCAAATTTTGAAGAATCAGCGTGATTGGCAAAAACTGTAATCGTTTTCTCAGAATTATTCTCTTTTTGTTCTCCTTTTCGGCTCGCCATTTTGATCACGTTTCCAGGGTTCTTTCCTCTTCCTCGACGCGACGGGGAGGATTAGGAAAGAAATCTGGGAACAAGCTAAGGTTGTTTGGGAAACTGGGACGAGTTTTGCAAGCCGAAAAATTACGGCTTTCAACGAAAATTTCCGATAATAACCATATTTGGCAATCGTAAGAAGATCGTCAGCGCGGGCTTGATGACGTCAATGCGACGCTGTTGGAACGTTTTCTCGGAAGAAGTGGAAAAAATGGCGACAGGATCGAAAGTAGTAAATGGACCTGCACAAATAGCTAAAAAATATAACTATGGAGATGTTAGAATAATGTTAGAGAATTGTATTTTGCCCAAGGAAAGACTTTATACTACTCCTTCGATGCGAGATGGCCTAAACAAGGAAGTTGAAATTGATTTACGAATCGTTGGTTGCGAGTACATTCAGGTCGCCGGCATCTTGCTTCGGCTACCTCAGGTATTAGTTTTTCCAGTTCCTTGTCAATTTATTTGTGTTTTGTTTCGTATTTTGCTCATTTTTTGTACTTGGAACCCATAGGTTGCAATGGCTACAGCTCAAGTTTTATTTCAGCGCTTTTATTATTCTAAATCCTTCGTAAAACACGAAGCTGAGGTAAGGCAAAACTTAGTTTTATTTCGCCGAATGGGTGGGAAATTTTGCGAATGGTTCGAATCACATTGTCTTTCCTGAAAGTATAAATGTAGAAGTTTCGTGCGTTGTTAAAAATATTTTAGAAATTCTTAAGCTATCAGCAATGAAAAATAGCAATTTTTGTTACAAAACGATCCTTGTTCCTTGCCAGGATCTAGTCATAGCACGTGCTTAGGTGCTTCTGTACTAAGTTGTCATGCAAGATATTTCTTGTTTCAAACAAATACCTCAGGGTTTTACAAATTTTTGAAAAAGATAAATTAATCTTGCGGCTATAAAATACAGGGCCCATTCTTAACTAGCTTGTGCTATTTATTTCAGATATCATTTTGAGAACTAAAAGTTACTTTCGAGTGTTCAAACTTGAATTGAATGTGACAGCAAATCCATCCAGGAAAAGTAAACAGTTTAAAGAACGGCAGTCAAATAGATAGTTTATAAAGAAAGAATAAAGATGAAGTTGAGTTTCGCTTATTTCTGTATAGGTATACGCTATGGCGTGTATCTTCTTAGCAGCCAAGATCGAAGAATCGCCGCGAAGGATTAGAGATGTGATAAATGTGTTTCACCACATCAAACAGAGGCGAAACACCAGGTAAATATTTTTCCGTTGGTTTGAATAGTGGAAGTAACTTCTAAATTCATGGGCAGCAGGAAACCGAATATTTTCGGTGACTGGGACGGCTTTGAACCAAAACTGTCTCAGTAATACAATTTAGTTTGTTTGTGTCCAAGCTTTTGGTGTATTTAGCATTGGTTGGCTGTGATCATTTACTGGAATTCTTCTGATGATTGTTTTATCGGGAATTCGAAAGAAAACAAAATGTACCGAAATTTGTAGAAAGTTGTATCTAGGAAGAAAGCAAGCCGGAGAATGGTTTACCTCACAGCATTTTAAGCAGTTCTGTGGTAAAGTATATTTTTCGAGTTTTAGAATGTAAAGGAAGACAACTTTGCTCTTTTAATCTATTCTTGGACTTTTTCTGTAAAGTAGAAAAAAGAGAGATTTAGATATTTCTGTTTTGAAAAAGAAATAAGATTTGGATGATGCTCAGCGAAATTGAGTCAGTGAATTTCAAACTTTCAATTTTTTTCAAAATACAGATCAGAAACAAACTGAATCAAAACATGAAATTTTGCATGTGTTTGTATAGCTCCCTACTGGCCCTTGGCACCAAAGAATTTTAGTTAGAAAATTCCCAAGACTTATTATATATGCACACAAATATGCAAGTTAGTGTGAATACCAGGTATTCTGGTAACCCAAAATTTTTAAAAAACCCTAATTATTTTGGCATGCTTTAAAAAGCCCTACTTTAATGGCAGTTTTTTTTTAGTTTTTCCTAAAAATCATCATTTTTTTCCCTTTTGTGATCATGGTTTAGTCCATCTGGTGTCATTAAAATTGTTTGATGTGAAGTTTATATACAATCCATATCAGCATTTTACGACAAGAATTGCACAATCTTTGTTCAGTCTCAGTCAATATCACTTTCATTAATGTATGTTTCTGTTGGAATAACTGTGAGAGAAATGTAACCAGTGTTGGTTTTCATACCTCAAAGCTTTAAAATAACCTTATTTTGTTGCTATTTATCCCTAAAATACCCTAATTTTCAGAGAAAAATCCCTAAATTTTCTCTGTAAATTTTATTTCAAGTTGGCCAGAATGCTTGAAATACTGTATACAGGTTTATGTAGACTCTGGACATCCATGAACATGAGAAAAAAATGCCATAGAAGTCGTAATATTTTTTACTATTTAATGTAGTGGTAAACCATCAATAATTATAGAATTCTTTAGGGGCAAATTTTTGAATCTAGACTTTGGTTCACCATTACTCTGCAAATCATTTTTAAAATTTGCTTTACTTCAAACTGTGATTAACTAATCTAATCACTTGTATCACTGATTATTTATAGATATTAGCTTTATTATACTTTCTATCAGAAATCTGCATTTGAATAGTGATAGTTTTTAAAATGGATGCACTTACACTTTTGGGTAAT
This sequence comes from Palythoa grandiflora, assembly GCA_026546935.2. NCBI lineage: Eukaryota > Metazoa > Cnidaria > Anthozoa > Zoantharia > Sphenopidae > Palythoa > Palythoa grandiflora. The sequence goes on from JAOCPT020634332.1 coordinate 5,647, forward strand.
AATAAAACTTCTAAAATAGTATACTAAAAGTTCTAAAATAGTATATAATATAGTATAGTAGGTGATATATATTATTCTTGTATGAGTGATTTAGTTTCCCCCCTTAGTTTGTTTAATTTTGTTAAACACTTCAAAATCCATAATATCCAGGAAGTCAGTTTTTTTTATCAATTACTCCAATTAAAGTTTAATCAGGTAATTTCCAAAAGCAGGAATGTAGATAATAGCCAGAAGCTGGGAAAATTACCCGGCCAAGAACGTGATTTTTCCGGCCCAAGAACGCGATTTTTCCGGCTGTAAAGCACTACTTCTTTCTCCAAAATGTTTTAATGTTGTCAGAAATACCCGCCTATTATTGCTAGATTCCTGCTTGTTAACAACTTTAACTACATCCCTGCAAAAGACTTATTTCAATGTAATATTTTGGTTATACTATACTGATGTAGCTCTTTCTATCTTCCCTCTCCATGGTGTTTGCTTATTGCTAACTCCAGCAGCCTCCACGCACAATCAGAACCTGTGTTGCTCAAACCTGGTACCTCCTGGTGTTACCATGGCTACTGCAACATAAGGCTACTCTGACGTCAACAACCTGCCTCTCCCTGTCAACTGGTATAAAGGCAAGCTGGGACATAATAAATATGTTCTCTAGCATCAGTTAAAATGGTTTGTTTGGGTGTATAATGTGTTCAGTGATATGTTTATCTGATGTTACAGAAGTGGCTGCTAATCTTCATTGTTTACTGTATGTTGCTTGTGTCAATTTACTGTCTCACGAGAGTTTGGTCATTTAAAATGTAACTTCAGACAAATTGTTGGCATGCTAAAAATGTTCATTAATATGTGTGTATTAATTAACAATAACTACATTCTTAATTGATAAACCTAGCTGTGTTCCACAAACCTTTTATCGTGAAACCATGTTGCCAGTATCCTTCAAAACTTTCAGTGTCGATCTTATATTTGTAAAATTGCAGTACCTATAGAAATTCCTTTCCATTGGGGCCTGTTTTAAATTACTTTTGTATGTATTCCTGTAATTTTTAGCTTAATTTGTTCTTGTTTAGAGTTTGTTATTATATTTAACTCAAATACTGTAGAATGGTAATGCTATAGCGTCAGTGACCCAGATGATAATCAAAGTGTTTCTGAAATAGTAAAACAGGAGTGGTTTACTCTATGTCCAAAAGTAAAGAACAGTTTTCATAGATTAGGTAAATGCAGCATTTGTGACTTATAATTGTTTTCAAATAAACTTGATCATACATGAAGTACTACATAAGGTGTTTCAAAAATCAATGATTTTGTTACAGATCTGATTTTTGTTAATTTTTTTGCTGTTATGCTCATTTTAAATATATTGTAGCAAGAACAGTTGTTTGCATCATCCCATTTGGTTATGGTTTTGTTATTTCTTTGTTTTTCTTGGCTGTGCAGTAATTAGGCATAAGCATGTCTGACACTAAACCTTAGATGAACTCAGTTTTTTTGTCAGCAAACACTTGTGTCTGCTTTGAAAAAGTCGATAATTATGGGCATCAACTTGCTTTATAATTGTTACACGTCACCATACGAAGCGATATTGCTGTTTGTTGATGTCCTGTCATCTGCATGGTAGATTTGTGCAAAGCCACTCACAGACATTGGCAAACAATGCCTAGCATGTTTTGATTGTAGTTCACTCAACTACTCTAAGGATATCTAAACAGATAGATGATACACAAAGCTTGGCTGCCACAATTTACTAGTCCAATGAACAAGTGGAAAAATATTTAGTTGCTTTCAAAAAAATTTACTGGTTTTGGGTGGATGGATAACAACCAGTTTCATGTGCTTTGTACAAGACATTATTAACTTTTAGTATTTTATCATGCTATTTTGTTTTTATTTTGATTAATACATATGTTAAGCTATGTTAGGTCAGTTTTAAACTAAATATCATATTATCAGAATTAAAACTTTTAATAGATGACAGTTTTTGAACACAAATAGACCAATCTTTGAACCATTGACTTGTGTGTGTTTTTGTTAATGCCACAAAATTGAATAACTATTAGCAAAAAAGTTCACCGTATTTACTACAAAAGGTGCTGTAGCACTTATTTAATTGTTATAGCTTTTAGTGTGGCACTTATTTGTAAGTGGTATATTATTTAGCTTTTTCTTCTCAATAAACATTTATTGTGTTAATTTGCATATGTTTCATCACTGAATGAGCAAAAGGTAACAATAATTAAAATACCAAATTTTGCCTCCATTGGTTTCATTGATCTGCCTATTTCAGATAAGTGCCACATTGAACATAGAGGTGCAGCGCTTATTTAGGGGCAGTGCTTATTCGAGTTAATACAGTATTACTATTTTATTGTGGTACAAACTCCAAGGCCATATGTAGTTAACAGGTGTTAATTATGCAGAGAGAAGAAAGCCCGTGGAATGATGTCAAGATCAGCTCACATACCAAGCCCTGGAGTTGTTCCATTACTGCTATAATAATACTTATGCTTATTGTCAACAGAACACCGATTTTGATAAAATATTTAACTTTTTTCTGTGATTGTTTATTTACATTTTAACCATTTGGTAATTTTTCCCAACATGGCTCTACACTTTCCATATCTGTTGTCAAAATTTGTTTGGGTAGGAATCATTTCTACAGTCTTTTTAATGTGTGGGGTTTGTAGTGGTCTTGCAATTCCTTCATAGTCAGTGAATTTTATGAGAGGCTTTAAGTCTTCAAAAAGTCTTTAAATTTGGTTATTTTATTACCTTTTCAATTTAAATATTGATGATTATATGCTCAAGATCCCTGTCAGCCATGTTGGAACATGGTTAGGCCAACTTTATGTACTATTATGCCAAAGAAGCTTGGTACATTTTATATTCCCTTGTATTCTAACATAGAAAGTCTGGGAAAAGTCTTTAAGATGGTTGTAAAGATCAGTGAAAGTCTTTGAATTTTATGGGTTTTTAAGGCTACAAATCTCGACTCAGTAGAGTGGAGATGTCAGATTAGTCAGACATTTTGGTTGTAAAATATAGTGTGGATTAATTGAGCTGAAGTTTCAAGCCCGTAGCCTGAAGTCTAATGGATATGCATTTATCTAGATAAGTGGCTAACAGAGTTTTGAAAAGTTGTTATTGCCAGTAACAACTTTTAAAGATCATGTTATTGAGTTTTGATTGGATGTTTCTCACCAGGGCAAAATAAGTGTTAAGTTAAGTTCAGTTGTAATACAAAACAATGTATGTTTCATCAAGTGTGCCATTATTTTAAAGTCTGACCGACAAACTGGAAGGGATATGTTTGGAATATTGTATTTGAGAAGACAAGTCTTGTTTTCAAGAAATAATGGACAACACCAAACAAGAACTTGGCAAATTGTTTAGGAATTCATCAACTGTAACACAGATAAACTAGAAGATAATGAAGAAAATGTTGGATAAAGTCAACCTCCACCTGTGTGGTACCAGTGATTTCTTGTGTGAATATATGGATGAAGTGGACCGTTTGCAGTAAAGGTCATCCTTTTTTTACTCAAGTTGTGAAATGTGCAATTACAGCTGATTCAAGCAACTGAAATGCAAGTAATAATTGTAAATGATTAAAATTGTGTTTTATATTTTCTGTATTCTAAAATCAACCCAAGTTTGCAAAATAAATGGTCATTGGGATTATTCTGATAAAGGGCTGACATTTCAGCTTCCGCAAACATCCCATGGTATGAATATTTATTTCACAACCTTGGCTTGATATTGTAACATGTTCAACATATTTGCTGATACATTTGATAGTTCATTTTAAAAAAGACTTGCTGAAAGCTATTTTTTGTAGCAGCTCTGTTGTGTAAATAATCTGATTGTTGTCGTTGTTCGTTTCATTCTGGCTAGCAGGGGCCATCAGTGACAACTGGAACTCCAGCCACACATGCATCTTGACACCCTGAGATCATGAGGGGGCTTCAGTTAGGGGACATGCATTTTAATCTACTGCACAGGCACCATTCTGAGTCAGTGGCACTAATCTTAGTCAGGAACAAGGCAGTTTTCGCCCAACCTGATCTTGGTCAGTTTCGGCAAGCTCAGGCATAACGTGGGAGGTTGTGGCCAGGAAGCCTGTTTGATGGACACTCTATGAACTCCTACAAGTTGTTGCTGCTGGCAGCCCACTCGTTATCCTTGTGGTCCTTGATCCATGATGGTGACAGTGAATTTGAGTTGGCTAGGGTTCCTGCTTGCATGGAGGTTTCTCGGTATAGTCACTTAGCTGGTGCATCAGCTGGCATTGGTAAGTAGTTGGTACCAGGAAGTCAGTATTGAAGGATTTATCTGCAAATTTAAGGACTACTTAGTTGCACCTGATGTGGTTTGGTGCAGTGCTAGTGAGAACAAAAAGCTTATCCACAGGGGTTGGTTCCAAACAGCCAGTGATCAAGGGGATGGCCTCATTGATGGCAGTGTCCACATGGTTGGTATGGTGACTGTGGGTCCAAACCAGAGCAGCGTGCTCCACCACAGAAAAGACCAGAGTAAGAGTAGATGTGTGGAGGGTGGTGACATTGGCACCCCAGGAGCTCCTGGCCAGTTTCATTATCAGGTTCACTCTTATCCTTGCCTTGTTAGCAACACGCTCTAGATGAGTTTTAAATGCGAGGTTGCAGTCCAGGGTTACCGAAAGGTAGACTAGCTCTCGTTATAGACCTGTGTGCAAGTCGGTGAGCTAGGTGGAACATGGAGCACATCGTTCACAAGTGAAAGTAGTTGTTTGGAGTGGCTAGGTCTACCTCAAGGATGTGCTCAACCGAGTCGAAGGTACTGGAGACTCCAACGGCACAATCGTCCACATACAGGAACTACTTCAAAATGGTCAGTGGAATATCTGCTGTGTATGTGTTAAAAAGGATTGGAGCAAGCACAGAGCCCTGGGGGAGACTGTTGCAGGACTTTCTCTTATGACTTCGGTCACCAGAGGTGTTTCTACATAAAATGACCAGTTTTGTATCATGCCTGTCAAAAACCTGATGAAGTTAACATCAGGGTGGATTTGTAGCAACTTTAGGTATAGGTGGTGGTGCCAGACAGTATCATAAGTTTCAGTTAGGTCAATCAGAATTAGGACATACTTATTATTTTGGAAGCCAGACTTAATATCGTGAATGAGGGGGATGACTTGATCTGTGGTGGATCAGTTTTTCCTGAAGCCTTCTTGTACATGTGGGAGACGATGCTACACTTGGGGGGTTATCCATGACAGGATTATCCTTTCTATAAGTTTGTAGGACATACACATCAGGGAGATTGCCCAATAGCTCAAGGATATGCTAGCAGGCTTGCACAGCCTAAGGCTGGCACAGACATTTATCTGCTTCCAGATAGCTGGGATCATAGTTTTCAGCAGGCAGTCTGACAAGAAGGCACACAGTCAGTCTATAGCTCAGAGCCCTATGTGCTCCAGAAATTCAGGCAGAGTCTGATCAATGTCAGGTGCTTTACCGTTCTGTAAAAAGAGTATGGCATCATGCAGCTCTACGCATAAGATGTTCAACAATTCAACAAGTTTCCAAAAGATGAGATGGAGGACACTTAACTGTCAGAAGGTATCAGGTTTATATAACTAGTTGTTAAAGTTGGGTGATTAAGAAAAGTAGGTAATTTAACATTTTTTATAGCATTTGTATGAATATGTTCATTAACCCCGTCATCTCCAGACAATTTAGCAACATCTTACTTCTCCTTACATAATTCAAACAAAACCATATAACTGGTAATAAGGAATTCATCAAGTGGAATAATCCGTAGAAAGTAAGCAAAATTCCCCCAAACTGCAAATATGAAAATTCTTGGACTTGGTTGGGAGAATTTATCAGTTCGTCATTTGTTGTGCTTCAGGCTTAAAGGGGATAAAGCTTTAAATCCTAGACATGATTGAAAACAGTTCATCCCTTTCTCAGTTTCTGGGTTCCAGCTCATTTTACGAATTGGTACTTGGTGCTGGCTACAATTGGCACTGTACATAATTAGCACTCTCAGTAATTGATAATGATATAAACTTAGGTTTAAAAAGACTCTTTAAATTTTCTGAAATTGGTTTTGTTTTTCAGTTGCAGCACAGTTTTATAATTTAGGTGAGAAAAACATAACATTTGAACTTCTTGTCATAGTCCAAACAGTTTTTAATAGTAAACCATATTTGGGACATTGAGCAGTTGTCATATTTCTGACATTGACATAGCATGGAAACTTTTTATGAGCTGTTTTTTTAAATAAATGAGGAAATTTATAAATATGTTGCAGAATAGACTGTTGTACAGGTTTATTTAATTTTTTTTTGGACAAAGAAATGAGATAATTATTGATTTTGAGTGATGTCTTACTGGCAAAATCATTTTCATTTGACGAAGGAGAAGACATACTCTTGTTTTTGTAAACCATGTATCATGGCCTCAGTATGCAGTTTGTGTTTGGCTGGATGAGTGACTGTTTCAAAGTGCCATGATTTCATGCTAGCACTAATGGCATAGTGATTCATTGCATACCACTTGCTTTTTGCACTGCATACAAAGTTTCTTCCATTTTAATGCCTTTTCACTGCCTTAAAGTTTTCAAATATCTTGTGACCTGAGCTTAAGACCCATTAGTCATTGGAAAATTGTCAGATATAAATTTGTCAACTGTACATTTTTGTACAATTTGTAGACAGTACTTAGTTTCCCTTCATAATTTAACTGTTTAAATAATTACTCATCAGCAGTTATGATTCTTGTAGAACAATTAAAAGAAACATTTGAGTTTTTTATTTTTTTTTCTTTCATTCAACTTGACAAAATAATTCTGTATAGTTTAGCCTTTTGTTCTACTTCATTTGAGCAGTTAAATCAAATTCAAGAAAAAAGCTGTGTATATGTTTCAGGGCATGAAGTAATCACTAGCAGTTATAACATTTCTTTCTTGTGCAGTAAAACCTAATTATGTTTCGTTTAAGTAAAACTATTAATAACTCATTTTAAAGTATTTAAAATGAGTTATTAGTAGCTGAAATGCAATTACAGGTTTTGAATCATTCCCTCAAGAAACAAAAAATAATGAGAGCGGCAGCCATGTTGGTTGACAAACAATAGACGCTAATGAGGAATGTTTTGTTGAAGTTCAACTATCATGGCTGCCGTGACGTCTACTGCAACCCTGCTATAAGGTTAAACTGACGATTTCGTTTTTTTTTTAAATATTAGCTTAATTGAACCTTTGGGACCTTTTCATAGTGAGAATTTTCATACTGCCAGTTTATTATTAGGGTCTGAAAATCTAAATTTCTATGAGCACTTCTGTTTATCTGTAGGTTTTCTTCCAGTAGTTCACTGTTTTTCCTAATAGCAGGGCTTTTGCTGTTGTTTAACATTTTCATCACCAAGCAGTTTATCAACACCTCACATCTCATCATGTAACTTAAACAAAAACAATACAGCTGGTAATGAGAAACAAGCACTTGATCAAGTGGAATAATTTGCAAAATTTAACAAGCAAATTTCTCCCAATCTGTGTGTTATGAAAAGTATAGGACTTGGTTGGGAGAATTTATTGATACATCATATGTCGTGGTTAGGGCTTAAAGAGTGAACTCCTTGAAAACTCCTTAAATGCAGTTCTTTTTTTCAAGGGCACTTGGAAAGCCTTCAAGATTTCAAGCCTTTGAAATTTTAAGAAACTCCTTGACTTTCAACTTAACTCAACAACTTTGGGGGGCACACCTTACATCAGGGCATAGGATTTCAGATTTTACGGGAAACTCTTTTTAAGTTTTGTGTCTTTGATTAAAGGGAACCCATTGGTAACAATTTTTAAATGACCATTTTTGGAATGTTTTCAAACAAATGGACTCGGACTTTTTCTTGTTGCTGCAGAAGTCCTTTTAATTCCTCCCAACACGAAAGAAAATCCAGAAATTATTTGAGTGTGGCAGCATGTGAAATGAGCCAGGGTACTTTGCAGACTTTTTCTCAAGAAGTTTATTCTGGGATAGAAAGAAGATGGCATAAAGTAAACAGAGCAATTTATAGAACTTGCCTTGCATATGGTGTTTTAAGATGAGCAAAAAAAACCGAGTATGCAATCCATTATTGACTTTGGCAGTTAAGCCTTTGTGTTTCTTCCACATGATTTTTTTTCCTTGGGAAACAGAATTTTGGTTCGTTGTTTTCCCCAGTATGATAATGACACATTACTGGTAACAACAACAATCATTATATTGTCAAATCCTATGGCCTCTCACTTTGAAAAAACACTACATCCTATGTCATAGATTCACTCTCCACCAATACCTTTCGAATGAAAATATATGTGACAGCAAAGAGGGTCTCTCTTATTACACCATTTCAAATATCATTTGTAGTGGTATTATAGAAAATATGTTTAATAAAATAAAATCTCAAGGCCTTAAGAACTCCTTAAAAACTCATTAATTTTCCCAGTTTTACTTCGGAGCAAAGCCCGTGATACATGCCAATGGCATTTTAATTATATTGGAGACACTTTCATGCCTTTATTTTGACATGTTTTACACAAGCAACATACAGTTATTTAAAATGTATCTTGTACAGTCAGCATTTATGCCACTATTGTATGAGGTCGACAAAGAACTACAGCATAGATTGGTCAGTCTTATCAAGGTTTGGGGCAGAAACAAGTAGTTTGACTCATAATTGCAAGTTTTGTAAACTGTTGTCACACCATTTTGGTGTGGCTGAATCATGCATCTCACTGATCACATGATATCACCATGATCAAAATTAAATGAGTATTCAGTTAAATATGTCAAGACTTTTTCAGGAGGTTCAAAAGTGAGTGACGGCAGTGGCAGTTGACCAAATGGCATAGGCCTGCTGGAGTTGACTGAGCAAGGCCTAGGAGAGGGCACTGGATGCCGATTGTTTTTCTTCATGTTGGTTGTTTTCTTTGGTACAGGACAATTGCACCCATGGAGTATTTAGGAAATTCTTATTTTGTGCTCAAAAATCAAGTTATCAAGGCAGAGAGGAGAGTTCTTAAGGTACAAATTTCTTTGTCATTACTAAGTTTTCAATTTAATTCTGGTAAAACTTAGCTAGGTATGTAATGATAGTTATTTAGTGTTTTAGGTTTAATCAGGTGTCAGAGCCAAAATAATCAATCGGCAACATTAACTTAAATATATTTCAATATTAACACATCTAAAAATTCCTTTCTTGTAAATTGTGCTCATACCCTCTATGCGCTTTAGTTCTTTGACCATTAATTTTCTGTTTCTTTTGGATAGCACAGTGTAAAAAGTTCCCATTGTTTGTGGTAGTCTAGTAAGAATTTCCTTATTACCTTACAATTTACATATATTGACTCTGTTTCAACCACTAACATGGTGTTGATGCTATGAACTTTGAACAAAAGGTTGTGCTCTACAGGATTTGTGTCTAGCAAACTGGAAAAAGTTAGGAATTCAAAACTTTTCTTGAAAGTATGGAAAAAGTCTGGAAAATAGAGCAAATGTCTGGAAAGAGTCTAGATTTTCATGGCTTGTCTTTCAGTGAAAAAACAACAAATTGAGTCCTACTACAATAATTTTACAGAGATGTGGATACTCTAAATTAATAGCATGATCTCAATCTATCAGCTGTCATGTATATAAATTTTAAAATTTGAACACAAAACACAGGCAATAGAAATGTTGTCAGTTTGTACAACTTCTGTTGAATGATTAGTGACCTAATTTTGAGTGTGAAAACCTGGGCAAAAGTCTAGAAAAAGCCAGGTAAAAGACTGGAATTTAGCTTTCAAAGGTCTGTATGGACCCTCTAATGAATGACAGAACACCAACATTAATCAGACTGCAAACAAAAAAGACTTCATCGTTTGTTGATCATTTGTTTATTTTAACAGGAACTTGGATTTTGTGTTCATGTTAAACATCCACACAAGGTAGGTTCCAGTAAGCTCCAAGGTGTTGTTCAGTGCCCTTGTATTTCTCTCCTTAACCCTCAAGACAGAAATCTTGAAGAATATTAGTTTTGTATTTACATTTCTCTTTAAGTGGTTTCTGTGTCAAAAATTTATTCTTAAACTTGCATGATTTTTAATATAAGATTGTGAAGTTGTGTTACAAAAAGTGACATTTAACCGAACATGGTGTTAAGACTTTAACAACAGTAGAAGTGGTCTGGCAGAGTTGTTTCGAAATATGTCCGTGTCTGACTGGAAGGTCCAGCATTTGCACCAATATTTGTCAAAGTTTGCAACTTCTTAGCAGTCAGATTCTAAAAAACTAGAATAAGCTAACTTTTATATAATTTTTGTTAGATTATTGTGACCTACTTACAAATTCTGGAATGTGAGAAAAACCAAAGTCTGGTTCAACGATCTTGGTAAGTAACATATTTTACTTACAGTATATACATACATTGTTGAACATTTGTGTGACCTTCTCCCCACCAAAGTTGACTCAATGTCCATGCTTATGAGGTGGGTAAATAAAAATGAGCGCCTGTCGGGAGCTAACCTGCAATGGATTAGTGCCCCATCCAGAAGAAGTCAATGACTCTTGTCCGCTCAACACTACAGAAACTGGAGATAAGCACCAGTTCCAGTGAGCTACTTTGGCTTGAAAAAGGATTTGATTTTGTGTAAATAAAATAAATAGGTTTCCCAATCTACCTTTCTCATTCTTTAGTCAAGTCAGTTATGTTAAATCCCTCCTGTCCCTCCTTTATTTGTAACATGTATTAATCTGGAGTAAAATAAATAGTTTAATTTGTTTTCTTCTTTTGTAGGAATTTCATGAATGATAGTCTGCGTACCAACCTGTTTGTAAGATATGATCCTGAACAGATTGCATGTGCATGTATCTTTCTAGCATCAAGGCAGTTGAATGTAAGTAGTCACATGATCATCTATGCCAGTCATCTTGGTATTACAATAATTATTAATGAACCTATCAGGAGACGTTAATGTAAATGATATAATGCTTGATATGGAAAATAATTATAAATAAAGCTCTTTCTGAAAAAACTTTGTCACTGTTTCTGACATGATAACTACACTTAAAGAAGTTTTTCTATTATTGCTGTCAAGCAAAGTGAGACAGCTTACTATTCTTTTGTATACATACAGTGTTGGCTAGTAGTTTTTTGAGTTTGTTCTGATCCCCGGTCAAAAGGACTAGTAATGAGTTTTTTGTTGAATCCCCAGTTAAAAAGACTGGGTTCTAAGTCAGCTCACACTTCAGCAACTTCGTGGCACACAGAGAGTTGATGATTAAAGGAAGGAGAAAATTGCCAAGAAAAAAAGGGAAATACAGTAATATAGTGGCACCTAGCATTACTTGCTTGTGGAAGTACTCACCAGGGAGCTGAGTGTTTCAGTTTTGAGGAAGAAAATGTATTTTCGCAAGCCTAGCAGCTTTAATTTGCTATCATACCGAAATGCATATGAGCATTTGGAATTGAAATCATTACTTGCTGCAATAAAATGTTTTGAACAGCTTTTGTGACAGCACAGTTCCTGATACAGAAACCTTGTCGATCAGCGATCTACCTTTTGTAGTTGAATGCAGCTATCAGAGGAAGGTATTTGACAATGCATGTTAGTGTCTTTTTGTTGTGGTGATTGCAGTGCACGATGCATCAAGTTTGGGGTAAACATATTGTCAATGCGTGCCCTTGCAGTGGTACTTGCAATATGTTTTTAAAGGCAGAATTGTTAACATTTTTTATGATCTATAATTTGAAGCTGTTTCTTGAAGCAACTAGCTATAAGAAATGCTCAACTTTTTTTCTTCAGATCTGTCTGCCAACCAGACCTCCTTGGTGGGAGTTGTTCAACTCAACACGTGATGAATTAGAGGTA
>JAOCPT020635071.1:0-26788 GCA_026546935.2 Palythoa grandiflora
AATATTAGAAAAATATAAATAACAAATATAAGAAAAACTCAGCTGCTGCCACTAAAATTATGCAAGTAGTTTAAGTTATGAGTTGAACCGACATCATTAAATAATGAGTGTTGAAAACTCTTATTCAGAACAGACGCCTGTGGAGCTTTCACAAAAAAATCCTTTATTCTGTACAATATAATATTTTGTTTTACAACATAGGTAAATATCAACACACTCATTACAATGACATTAAAAAGACGTAAAAAGAAAGCAGGTTTGAATATGCTTGCCTAATTACGATATTTTTCGTTGCAATCTGCCAAGTCCTTCATCGTGTTTGTTTTGTTTGGTGTTGTTTTAAAACTTTAAAAGTATATTAAAGCTTAAAGGCCAAAGAGGGGGAAGGGGGCCGGGGGTTGCCTTAAATATCATTTGTGCCTTTATCGCTCGGGGGAATTCTTCATCGCTGCGAATAATCTAGTTATTTATTTGTTTATTTATTTACACGATTTGCAAAAAACGGCAGGAGATGTCCACAGAGATTATAATCTCTACTAAAGGGACCCCTTAAATAAAAAAAAAACACATATCAAAAGAACGATGAGACAAAATATGTGAGTTCTGACTGCTCAGAGAGCTGACTAAGCGCGCTTGATGGCACTTGTGACGGACACTAATTAAAATATTTGTGGAATGTCTGGATCGTAAACAAGTGACGTGAGGACAGAAAAATGTGAAAAAAGGTGGTTGTTGAATGAGTCAAGGGATCTACAAGGGTTGCGAAGGTCACAGGGGAAAGTGTTCCAAACCCTTGGAGCCCTAGAAGAAAACAAGTGAATGAATTGTGGAAATACACTTATGTAACCTAAGTTACCGTGCAATTTTTCCCAGGGGTTTGAGGCGGGAAGGGTCATTGCACAATTTAAAATTCAGTGTTAGCCATCTCCTCTCGACAAAGAATAGAAGAACAGCCTCATATATCGTATAACTTTCCCAGGGGCTGATGCGGGGTGGGTCATTGCACAATTTAATCTTGTCAGTTCTCTACCCAAAGAATTTCCGCCTTTAGTGGCGAGTGAAGAATCGAACAGCCTCAGCAATTGTATAATTTTCCCAGGGATTGTGGCGGGGAGCGTCATTGCACAATTCGATTTTGTCAGCCACTCAAAAAGAGTTTTCTCCTAAAGCGGCGAGTGAAGAATAAAAGAACAGCCCCGGTTAATTTTCCCAAGGGTTGTGGCGGGGAGGGTCATTGCACAATTGGATTTTGTAAGTTTTCTCCCCATAGAGTTTTCCGCCCTAGTGGCGAGTGAAGAATAGAAAAACAACCTCAGTTATTGGATAGTTTTCTCAAGGGTTTGGGTAAGGCTGCGCATTTGCTGTGCTCACTTAGTGGGTCGGCTCCACCTTAATTGCTCTTCAATTGGTACAGGATTTAATGCAGTCAAAACCAATTGTGGAATTACACACGGTTGTACAGGTTTGATTTTATTCAGTTAATTATCAAAACAGTTACAACTCCTAGGAAACAACTCCATCTTTCTTACAACCGCCATCCACCATCGCGACCGGGTCAGCTTTTTGTGAAATCTTGCACAAAAACCAGTTACATAAAACACACCATAACAGCCGAAATGAACATACTGAGCAGATTGAGTGCTGACAAGACCATGACATTTCAAAATCATAAAAGAATTTTTCTGGTAGTTTCGCCGAGACAATATTTTCTGTCAAGTGTGAGCGAGTGAGACACATCCCTGGTCTGGTGGGGATTGAGGTAGGCCATGTTCGCGGCATCGAGACGAATAACAGCAACGCAGGGTTCTCGGATTCTAAACTAAAAACTATATTCGCTGACTTTGATGACAACCTCTCTTGTCTTAACGTACATGTACGACGCGGGGAAAAAAGAGAATTTTGTGGATTGTGTTTGTTTTGTGAAAGTAGTATATTTAGATATTCACTGCCTGCAGGGATGTCTATTGCCTCAAAGTCGAGTTGACGGTCTGTTTAGTGAATTGCTTCTAAAAATAAAAGTTGCTCGATATAGCAACGGGATGCCTCGAGCATCAGAGCGCGACATTTGCAAAAGTTTATATTTTGAAATTCCGCGGGATCACTTTGTGTCAACCGCTGCGCGTGTTGACGCCAATGACCGAAGGCGTGCATCAGTCTGATAATTTCAGCCTCAACAACCCCTTGAGGGTAGGAATTCAAAACGCTTATATTTACAACACTTTCCTTACCCTTAGAGCTAAGGGCAACTCTGGTTTATTTCTATCTTTGGACCTTGCGCCCGCGCGGAACAAACCAGCAGGTCAGTTCTAGGTTCCCGGGTAAAGTTTCCACGAGAGCAGCACATACTGTCGTTATTTTAAAGCTTCAGTTCCCTTCACGCTTTTTTATAAGAACCAGTAAATTTTGCCGAGGTTCGTTGTTCTTAATTTTTTGGCGACTTCAGCCTCAATTTGTTCTTAATTTGTTTTTATTTCTGTGAGCGGTTTTTATTAAAAAGAAAATAAAATAAAACACGGTATTGGAAAATGAAACGCCTTGCGCCACTTATGTATTGTACGGCTAAGTTCTAGAGGCGAACTACCTTCATTGTTTGTTGAACAGTCTTTACTGTGAATCTTTTTATGTTTTATGCTGTAACGCTAAGTTTTAGTCAATTTTCTACCACATAAACTTTCCTAGTAATCAAGCGTCAGCCTGAACTTGTTTTTAAATTGTTCTTAAATTTTGGCAAATTTACCGCCTCGATGTTCTTATAAAATTACGTGTAATTCAAGCAAAAACTTGTTAAGATTATCATCACTGACTCGTATTTGAGTTGTAACGGACGGAAAACAATTCAAGTTGGAGTGCCCTGTGAACTATTTTGTTGTCGAAGTTTATTCGGCTTTATTGACCAAGCGGTCATGAGGAAGTCAGATCAAACGTGCGACACACTGGAACTGAGTTGGTGCCCTTCAAATCTAATGTGGAAACGCTGCAGTCGAAATTGCTACACTCGTTTTAAGGTGAAAATGTTTTGAAAGCAGTAAACGCAACGAAACGTTTCGAGAATTAAACTTGACAAAAGTAGAAACAATTTTCATAATTTGCTGTCGTTTGTCATTTATCGCTCCGAAAAAAATCTACCTAAAGCCACTTAAAAGATAACTAGGTTTATTATCAGCGCACGTACCTATTTGACTTTTTTAATTATTTGATTTTTTTTTGAGAAAACATGAAATATGGTAAGAACATTTTCAATAATGGTGGAACAACATTTGTCTTCTGTCGCATCTCGATTTCGTTGTTTTTTTTAGCAAGTTTTCAAAAGTAGTTGTTTTTATTCTTTGTTTGTTCAAATTTGCTTCAGCTAAAACTGACTAAGTGTAGTCCATGAGTACCTGACCAAAACATATAGGTATTAAATCTAGTTAAGTGTCCCCTCACTGCATTTTTGAAAGTTTTTGATAATATACCGGGATACATATATTTTTAAGTGGCCTAAACGGTCCGACTTAGGGAGAGCATGTTAGACTTTGGCTGGTAAGCATCAATAAAAATATTTAGACAAAAGATAATCGTCGGTAGTTGGTTTGGAAAATATGCGGCATGTTTATTCGACTTAGTATACAGCTACTTGAAATACTCTAGTCTATATATTTAATACTTGTTGCGGTAATCAAAAATACGTGATAGTTTCACAAAACTTTTTGTTATTTTTGCAGTTCAGTGCTTCTAATGCCGTCTGATTTAGTGATTTTGATACTGTAAGTACTTAGTACTTGACCTGCTTTTGAACGAATCAAAAAGAGCAGTTTATTTTACCTAAAACTGTGAAAGCGTCGTTTCGTTTAGCAAGCCTAGATTCAGTTCTATAGGAAAACCACAAATAATTTACATTTCCACATAAAAAGCTAACATTTAAAGTATGTCGTATTCACTCCAGGATGAAACATTCAAGGTATTGGCTGTTGTTATTTTTAACTATTTAAATTCCGGAGACAAAAGGAGGGATTTCCATTGAGAAGGGGAAGTTTCACTACCGCATTTAAGTGTCTGAGAACTTCTCTGTCTCGAAAAAAACCCAAAATTTTGAAATTCCGTGCAGTTTTGAAAGTAAACATTATGATGATTCGCGGTGTATACCACGCAATAAATATCAGCCTTGCACCAAATTTTCTAGAATTTCTAGCCTTAATTTAAAGGTTTTCGCTAGTGCTGGCCAGCACAACACATGGAAATTTTAAATTGGTATTTTAAAAATGGTGTTTAAACTGTGGCTAAGAAAAATAAGGGGGGACGGGGACGGGGATAGGGGGGGAGATATTTGATTCCGTAAGATTTTTATACACTGAATATACAAATTTTAGAAATCAATGATCTGAGCTGGTGCAAAGTTAGTTTAGCTTAAAACCATCAGTTGTGGGCAGTTTAACGCTGTAAGTTTTCTCATTTCCACGTGTTGTTTAAAATGAACTGTGTATTTGATTATCCAATGACATTAAAGCGTATCAGTCCGAAAAGCTTCGTTTTCAAAAGTATCTTTTTACAGCCCTTTATCAAGTCAGGCCACTGAAGTTTTCAAATCAAGGTTGCTCCGATTTAAACTGCTCTTCAGCGTGTGGCAATGTTTGCAAACTAATTTTGTAACAGTCAAGCTGTTGACTTCTGTCAGTCAGAATGGATTTCTGAGATCAGCTTAAGTTAGTCTATAATTGATTTTCTTTGGCTAATTTTATATTTTTTTTAAAAAAAAAATTTAAAAGGGTCATACAATGCTCATAAACTGCAACGTGAGGAGAGAAGACAGCGAAAGAGAAAGATATGTTTTTATTCTAAAAACTTTTAAGTCCAGAATTACTTTTGTTCGTTTGTTTGTTTGTTTGCTTGTTTTTTTTTGGGTGGAGTGAGAGTAAACGTTTTTTAAAAACGTGATTTGAATCTGTAATTACATATCGCTACTCCTCATTAGCCATAATTGAAGAACAGTCCTTAAAAATCCCAATATAGAGTTGAGCAATATTAGAAAAGGGGCAGCTATACTAAGAGAGAAATACGAAGGTGAAGTGAATGGTATTTTAACACTTTATGATCCGGAAATCTTTTGGTATAAACTGATATATTTAGCTGAACACGTATAAAACGTTTATAACTCAACACCATAAAAGTTCCAAACTATTTCGTATTGACAAAAACACATCAGTTGAATTTAACTTTTTTAGTCGTGTTTCAAGAAGGTAGAAGCTGTGAAAGGTATTTCATAGTTTATATAAGCAATCAACCTATGCTAAATTGCAAAACTATTTGTGATATTCACGATTTGGGTTTTCTCGAAGTTAATTATATTTATAGGAAAAACATGATTCGAAATTCAAAGGTTTGTTTGCCGACTTTGCCCGCAATGGAAGGCGAGGCCAATGACATTTCCTTTGTTAATCTTGACCATCTATTGTCTTCTATGGAAATATTCAACAAAGTTTTTTTAGATCTGTAAACAAGCTTTTTAATTCAAGTGTACATTGTGTAAAATGTCTGAAAAACGTAATTCCATTTTCTCAATTTTACGCGGAGGCGTCGATATATTGCTGTTGTGGTGTATTCCCAGACTCAGCCACACTCAGGAATCGTAGTACGTGATCAGTGCAAGCTCCGCTATTGTAAAAGCAACTGCTTACCTACAAATACGTTTCTGAAGAACAAAGTTTTTATTAGCTTAAGTCCTTCTCTTCTAATCCCCAGTTAATGACAGTGTTTGAAAAGCATCACAAATGCAATTTCCGACTTTTGTGTTGATCGTTTTGAATCATTACCTCTAACAAGGACACTTCCTAATTTTACGACGGAAGTCAGGTCACAAAGGAAATGCGTCATTACAAAATTTACTTGTGAGTTATGGATTTTTTTAACCTGAAGTCACCGTCTTTCAAATTGTTGGTTGTCATGTACCACCAGAGGCAATCCGTGTTACTAAAACCTGAATATTTTAGCTCGTATTTTTCAGGTCTAGAATGCTAGAATCAGATGTGTTTTGCTGCGTGACAAACATTGCGTGCTCTTTAAGGTAATTCAAAACGATAAAAAAAATGACGAAGAGTCGCGTACTCATGATAAGTATATTAAATAACCTGCTAAAACTACTTTTAGAGCGCTGTTAGCAGGGAAGACCGCTGAAATGATGAAATTAAAATGTTAGCTGCCTGGGCGCAAAGAATGTCACGTTCTGCATCCCCGCAGATATTGGCCGACAAGATTAGAAACTTCGTTTACGAGCGGTGAATTGCTAAAGGACGTTTTTCCTTTGGTTGGCAGCGGCTTTCTTTGAAACTTTTCCGCCTCTTTTTCCTTTTTGAAACCGAGTCTACACTTTCGTTCTAAAGATCTACCGCCGCTTAAAACTGTCGTGTTCGGTTCGTAGTCGGAAATAAAGTTTAGCGTTACAAAATAGCCCCGCGCGCGAGCTCTTCTCAAAGCAGCAAGAACTGAAAAGGTTTTCTGATATCTCGCCAGAACTTTTTACTAGTGTTGTTACAACCAATTGCAATTTTGAAATTGTTGTTTTTATAAAAATAAGTGACGCTATATTAAGTATATGGGAGACAAAACGTCGGACAGAAAACTTGAATCTTTTGATATTAATCCTTTACAGTAAATTTCACAACCATTACAAATAAACCAACGGTTTGTGATTTGAGTCATTTCGGAAGAAGTGCTTGTACCTGTTTTTGTTGCGTAATAACATGCTTTTTTAAACTACAAGGACTCAATTTTAGAATCTTTATTACTATAATGCCCATATGTATAAATATAACTTTTTAAAAAAAAACCTTACGGGAAAAGAAAAAGCAACGATTTGACAAGTGAGATAAATTGCCCATGCGGGAACAAAAAATCATGACAGTAGGTCAACCGTCAAGATTGATCTAGTTTTGAATTTATCTACAAAAACAGTCGAACCTCTTTGCATGCAATATCCTCGCTTTGTATTAGTTGAACATCAGGCCCTAGCCAAGAAGGTGCCACAAACATATTTTTGAGATTTCTCATAGACAGTTTTGTTCAGGAAGCACTTGTGTGATTCAGATCTGATGGCCTGATATGGGGCTTTCGAATCCTTTGAAAGCAGCCCAAGCGTGACTGCAGACTCAAATCACTGCGAGCTATCGATAAACAGTTGACAAGAGCGAGAAAATATCTGCTCGCAGATTTCGTCTTAAAATGGTATGCTCCCTTGAAGCTAAAATACTTCCCGTCTAGTCAGAAAACTCACAAGTTCATGGCTGGCTGGAGTTTTCTTCTCAGATTCTTTGGTTTTTCAGTCAGAGACGATAGGAAGAATTAAATTTGATGTTTATTTTGACAGACGCTTGTGGCCTCTAACTTTCAACACATTTAAACTCGGTCGTCTGTCATATCTGAAACCTGTTATCTCCTCTCGTGACCTTTTAGTTTTAACCAAAGTGGTGAAAATCTGTCGCGTCGTCCGTTTTCAAAAATCACCACAGCTATATTAACGTGAAAAACGATCTCGCAAGTTTTTTCATCTGAAGTTACAGAAAAGAATCTGATATCTTTGATCGACCACAAACTACTTCCGAAATGTGCTTTATTGAGCAATGCAATTCGTGCGAATAGATTGATAAGTTACAGGGAATTTTTTACCCGTCTGTTAGCACTCTTAAGTTTTTGCTCGCAATGGGGGCTCGCTTGCACTTTTACTAACGCACGAGAACTATTTCAGTGAGCTTTCCTGTTATTTTCCGGCTCACATTATCCGCCCATATCCTTCACGCAAATCCTTGACTCCCTAAGCTAAGCGAGATTTCCTCACAACTCCTTCGCAAGCTGCAAAAGCAAGCAGAGCTAATTTGACGTCAAACCAACGGAGTCGTCCAGCACCCTACCAACTCTCAAAACTGTTTTTTAAAATATGTTTTATAGCCTACTTTGTCACATGTTTTTGGCTATATAGATTTTCTATGAGATAACTGAAAATTTCTATAAAGAGAGCAGGAAAAAATCTGTCGACGATCAATTAGAACGGGCGTTTTGACGGCGCACAAAAATCACGTGCGACAGTGCAAAACAAAATAAAAATCACAGCATTCCTGAAGAAAAAGTCAGGGGCGGGAAATATTTTAACTTCTCTCGAAAGTAAATAAAATAAGGTGGTAACGGAAAAAATAGAAGTTCAGTTTCTGTGGGATAAGTGACAATTAGTGTTCCACACCCAATGAAACACGTGAATTTTTAGCCAATAAGCCCACGGTTTCAACACAACTCCAACCCGCGGGTATTTATATTTTTAGGGCGTGTGATCTGATTGGCTGCGGTTTGCATCCAGCCAATCAGAATCGTGTAATATAATATACGCACAAACACGTATCGCTACACACCACACTACACGTGGGTGGAAATTAATTATATCTGTGTTTTGGATAATTATATGCCAATACCCGAAATTGGCACCAAGTTCGATTTTTTGTGTGGAGGAATTTCATCCGATAGAACACGCAGTCGAGTGTTGTCAAAGGACGCCAGATCAAAATGTCCGAGTCGTGTAAATCAGATAACGTCAAAAGCGATCACGATTTTAAGAACAACGAACTAAACGCAGCTATTGCAAGCGCTGTGAATCATGTTTTGGACGGCTACGATTGGAGTTTGATTCCGTTGCCTGTTCGTGTAAATGGCGGACACAAACAAAAACCACACGTAAAGCGGCCAATGAACGCTTTTATGGTTTGGGCACAAGCAGCAAGACGAAAGCTGGCCGATCAATATCCGCATCTTCACAACGCCGAACTTAGTAAAACTCTTGGAAAACTATGGAAATTACTGAACGACAGCGAGAAAAAACCATTTATCGAAGAAGCGGAGCGGCTTCGTTTAAAACACAAACGCGAACACCCTGATTACAAGTACCAGCCTAGGCGCAAGAAACAGAAGGGTAATGGAAGTGACCCCAGCGAAGCGACCATATCGGCTGATGACCTTCTCAAAGTTTTAAAAGGCGAATCCGGCAAACAACTTTCCCCTAAAGACGACGAAAGTTCCAGCGCTTCTTCTCCAAGTGCAGATAGTTTAAGCGAAGCTAGCAGCCCTTCGTCAAGTTCAGGCGATAGTATTGACACCCCACTTGCAACTGTGAAAGTAGAAAGTGGTCTTAACGGGTCGAGTAGCAGTTCGAGCGACAGCGAGTGTCAGAATCCGAGGTCAGGCTCTCCCTTTTCTGTTAGCATCCCTAAGAAAACAGAAACTAACCCGATCGACTTTCATGTGGACGTAGGAGATTTGACAACCGATTTGATGGCGATAGGAGAAGTGGACACGAATGAATTCGACCAGTACCTTCCTACGTACACTCAGGCGTTACTTTCTACTCCGTCAAGTACCGCAAGTTTTTCTACACATGGATTCACACAGCTACAATCTAACAGCAAATTTATTTCAAGTAATACAACATCTACACAGAATTATTCTACTTTTATAAGTCAGCTGCAGAAGACACCACAGTACCCGCCAAATCAAGTTGCCCCATCTGCATCTTTGCAGCAACGAATGCAGCACGATTCTTCAAATTTTGGTTTCAGCTTTGGGCAAGCAGACGCTCGCAGCAACACTACCACTGCCAGTCGTCAAGCGTTTGCCAACATCATACAAACCACCGTATCTGCCCCAGTTAGCACCCAATCGCCATCCACCTCTTCGATACACAACTTGGTGTGGAAATAAACTCAGCTCAATGAGAGGTGTCAGTCTTTGTAATCGTTTGTGAGTAGAGTAATTCAGAAGCAAACGAAGAAACAGTTATTGTCTGGGTTTAGTTTGTACTGATTAATGAAACGACCTAAGTAAACACGCTATCTCGATCGAAGACCAGACTTCATGAAGCATACGTGCGACATAGTAAGTTTAAAAAAAATCACGAATACTTAGCATGTGGCAATTATGAACAGTATATATACTGTCACTTCATCTCTTCCCATGGAAGATATATTTGATTGTCGACGACAGCAAGTTTATTTTCACAGTTATTTGGTAGGTAGAACTGAATTTTATTGGTTTGTGCGTTTTCTTTTTAGCAGTTCCTGTAGCACTTTTGTTAAGGTGAAAGTAAAAAAGCATCAAATGACGGGAAATCAAAAATCATTTTGTGACATCTTGTAAATAGTTATGCATGACAAAATTTAAGCTAGAGTTGTCATCATATATTTTGTAAACACTGTAGAAAAGAATCACAATTGCATTGATGAAAAAAATATTGTGAACTCTTAGCTATCCAAGTTGTTTTTGAAATAAACATACAAGAAAGAGAACCGCTGGGTTTTTTTTTAAAGTGGATGAATTATTATTGCTGTGTTCAAAGAAGGTGCCAAAGTGTCCACGTATTTTGGTCACACTTCCTCGGGCTACGCTTGAGTTAGCTTACAATTTATGAATAAATTTTGTTAAACTACGAAACACATTTACGAAAGTTATAGAATTAGGTCGCTGCGCCAAGATTTCGCATAAGTGGAGAACAAATCGGATTCAATCGGTTCAAAAGTATTACGAAAGTGGCTTCCCAAAACAGATGGTCAAAATGATGAAACAATGTCAAATTGACTCCTGTGTTCCTGCGCGCCCCAATTTGCATAGCGATCCAAACAGTGCATTCAATATGGAATTTTAAATGTTTTATTTAACAGCAAAGAAACCAGTTTTTATCAAATTAAATCAGACTTTTTTGTTTTCGGCTCCAAGAGAAGCACCTTCTTCAAAACATAAACCCCGCCGAGTTCAGGAACAAAACTTAGAGTAAATGAAACTGGTACAAGTCGTTCGTACGCCAAATGTCAACAATTTGATTTCCTTTCTTCTATGAATAATTTACAAATAATAGCTATGGCTTAAGCTTTGACAACGGATTTAATCTTCCTTTGGAAGTGTTTTTGTTTTGAAAGAAAGACTGGTGCAAACTGTTTTAGGCTGCACGAAACTTTATACTGTAAGCGTCTTGTTTAGAGGTCATTAGAATGCTGACATCTTTAGAGGGACCACGAGCAATATAGAAAATCACGCTTTCTTGAAAAATATGAAAACAATAAACTGAGAGTTGGTATTGTTAGTCAGTCAGTTACTTAAGGTTATGAGATAGAATGAATTTTCACAAATGCTACAGAGTATCAAGATGTTAACTTCTTCACATCAGGCAATATGGTTAGCATTATATTTATAGACAAGTCGATTCTCTTTTCCAGACAGTCGCTTTTAATGTACAGCATGATATATAAAAGAGTAACCCAATCGCCTATTGAAGTAAGCATAAGTGCATTCATTAAACAAATCATAGTCCTTTTAAAAGAAAGTTTTATAACTGCACAAAAAATATCAATAAAGAACAACAAAGATGAGAACTCGGCGACTTATACCATGTTATTCCAAAAGAACTTGCTAAAAATCTATTCTTTTATTACAAATTTTCGTGGCTTTAATACAAACATGAATCCCTAATTGCAATTGATAAGCACGCAAAGTTTTGTTCGCGAATCGCCAGTTGACAAACTCACAAGGGGCTGCGATCTACAAAATAAATTTAGCAGCAAAGGTCACGGAAAGAACTTTTGATCAGGCAAATCACCCTCAGCGAACGAGAGGAATTGAAACCACGAACAGAATGTTGTGTCACGAATGGCAAAGATTTCAACCAATATGAGTTTTATAATATGACCCCCAAGTAGTCCAGACATATGTGACACTTATAGAATGCCTGATCAACAGTCTGTACCGAATATTTTTCCAACGTCTTGAAATGGTCATTATCCCCTTCTGGGAGACAAAAATTTCGCTGCTTTTGCCCGGCACAGAAACAACAACATAGTTCAAACACTGCAGTTTGGCCGCTGGCTAGGAAGCCTTATATCAGTAAAGAAAGAAAAGACTGCACGTAAGTTTGTATTTACGTAGGAGCAAAAATACGGATTGGCTATTGCGACGAAATTTTGCTTAAGCTGAAATCAGACAAAGTGAAAATTGAAACGCCAGCTAAAACAGACCCGTTGAAAACTCCATCGTTAATTTATGTAGAAATTTAAAAGGCAACCTATAGAAGGCCGAAATACATGAGTCAATATTTTCACATTCGTGAAGCTGTAATATTTATCACCTATATAACTTTAATGTTTTAATAAAATATTAGTCTGAGAAGAAAAATTCGCTTGACAAAAAACGGAATTTCGCATTTATGGTTTTTATCTCTCGTTGATTGATTAATTAGTGCTTTGCGCAGCAGTTTGTTTGTGAGAATATTTGTCGCGACCGAAATCTAAGCAGACTACTTATTAGAAACAATTTGTAAATAGACTTTGCATTATTACAAGCAAGTAAAAAGGTCCTCGGGCCAGATCGAGCTGTCAATAATTTTTTTATCGAACGTCTTTGTAAAAGTGAAAAAACTGAAAGTTGATTTAAGTATCTTCAAATTCAAATGTATTTTAAAAAGTTTCTAAAAATGACTTTTCAAGTTCTTTGGAGAGAAATTCTCGCATGCAAAATTCACGAAAAAATATTGGATATCGTCTATCACTATCTGTATTTTATATATATATTGATTTATTGGACCGTAAATAACCATTCTGCATCGCCTGGGAACGAAATGAGTTCTTTAATTACATTAACTGGACTGGAGGCGATTGCATTGAAAAAATATGGAATGATAAAAATGTTTCAAGTCTGGTGGGTATTATATCATGTAACAGTTAATTTTCGTTTGGACACAGATGCTCAGTTACCAAAACGCCTTGTTAATACAACCTCATCACGAAATGAAATGGAATAATTTATGAGAAGACCAACACTAGCAGAACAAAAAACAGTGATTCAATACTCGGTAATTAATAACAGGATGTTCTATTGAGAATGGATTAATGGACAAGAACAAGAGCTTCAAAACAAGCCGTGGCAGGTACTTGTTAATGTTAGTTATAAATCTGTCTAGGTCTTCTTTACAAAATTTGATTGAGCTAATGAGAAAAAATAGCACGACCCAAATAGAAACATATGAAAACATTTTTCGCACCAGATAATCAAAATATAGGTAAATATATTAGATACATGTGAATATATGGAATATATTTGCATACTTTACTGTCTGAATTCTAAATAAAAAACAGTATAACTTAGATATGGTTGCTAGAATGTTCCACTGGCCCGCAAAGAATATTGAGGTGAGATCGATTAACTCTCTGCAAACTTCGAGAAGGGTTTACAAAGTTACTTATCTATTATCTTTTGACGTTTTGTACTTATCGTTTATCTTTTGAACTTATGTATTTGTCTTTTTTTAAACATGGCATCTTTCCTTTATCTCAGTTTTAAAACAGTAGCTTTTAAAAGTTCATGTATTTTTAATTACTCATTTACTGTACCTTAATAATGTAATTTTAGAAGGTCCCTATATAAAATCATTTATGGTCAAGTACGTTTTCTCAATAAAAATTATTTAGTTTAAGTTAATCATTAACTAATTGAAAAGTAAGTCTTCGCTTATCATCTTTGCATAAGGCTGCAAGTCGTAGAGGTGAACTCCTAATGGTTGAAGTATTTTCAATGGTCCAAAAGAACTTCTGATAGGAAGAAATCGTTGAATATAAAGGGCTTTTGCTTGTTTTGGAGACACTTTTGTTAGTGATCTGCAGTATGGACTTCTACTCTGCTCCATTCATATATTTAAGAGCTCTCAATATGATAATACCGCGCGTTGCTGTGCGTGAATATCAAATGAGGTGTCACAAATTGTTGGTGGGTCACGTGATCCATGCAAAAATCATTTTCGACTTTCAAGTGTTTGACTCACACATGCCGTCTCCTGTCACCTTTCCGTTCTTTCATTCCATTTACTTCAAAAAGTCAAAATTCCTGCAGAAACTCTTTTTATAATTGGCTGGAGTTATCAGGAACGAAAGATTACAATTGGTACTTTTTATGTGTAGTGACAATGAACTTTCAAATTTTGGTGTTAAAAAGAAAAAAGTTGTTGTATTTAATTGGTAAAATTGCCAACATTAGTTTTCTTTTTTGTTATAAAAAATGTTTTTTTTTTAAAAAAAAGAGATTATTCCATTTTTAAAAAGTATAAAAAACATGGGGTCAAAGATGAATTCTGTACGATAAAGCATAAAATGACTTTCTCCTATGTCAGCTAATAGTGAAAAAAAAGTTGAAATAAAATAATAATAATAATGAAACCAGTCTTGAAATGTCTGCAACATAACTTGAATTAGAATTCGAAAAAGACTTTAAAAGATTTTTTTAAAATACATCCTGAATGTTTCTTTTTACAGCCGTTTCTAAATAAAACTGTTGGAATTAATTATCGGAAATTAAGAATTACCGCAAAATATTTAATAGCGCGGCACTAAATTTTGTACTGTACAGCATTTTTTGAATTGCTAATAAAAGGAAGTCTTTCTTTTTGAAATGGTTAGTAATGTTGTTCTTAGATTATTCTATAGCATTTGCTCTTTGTAAGCTTCGTTTTCCTTAGCACAAGTTTAAACAGTGAAACAGAAGACAAATTGAAGCCGTGTTTTGAAAATTGTTAAGTCAATATTGCGGTCTCTCGGCGGATGTTGTATGAATAAAAGTACTTTATCACACTGATAAAACAATTAACTAGACCGCAGCCCTATTAGATCTTGAAAACACAAGGTTCTTTTTCTTTTAAAACGAAAGGGAATGACAGAGAGCAGATGTAGAAAGAACTTTTGAAAGAATTGAGATATACAATCTGTCAACAGTCAAAAACTAACTTGCTCTCCTTATTGACTATAGCATTGGAGAAAACGTAGATTTGACGGAGTAAACAACAAACAAAAGACCTTTTCTTAAGTTTGAAAATTCGATTTGTGCTCGGTGCTGATTTCAAAGACAAATAATTTGAATGCAAATACAAAATAAAAAACGCGCGCCAAAACTATGCCTTCATTGTTTCAAACGCTTCAAGTTCAAGTGCAATGTTCAAGCCAGGCAACTGGGTTAGTCAGTACGGATACAATCTTAAGCTTTTCTTAAGACTCCTAGATATGATTTGAAACTACTTATTCCTGTTAACTAACAGTTTTTAGCAGACTTTAGAACACTGCAAGTTCAGTCAAAGTTAAATTAGTGCTGTCGCGTGTTTTAGCATAAGCAAAGACCGAGTGCTTGAGAGTTCAGTTATCTAAGCTCACTTTTTCGTTTTGAGAGCTCTTATCTAAAATTCATTGTCCTATCATAAATTCACTTTACAGCTAGATAGAAGTGATATGTTGCAGTGTCCTGTCTGGTATGTCAGTTCCTAGCAAGTCTGGAGATAAAGTTCCCTTACTACTGACCAACCTTCAACGAGCCACATGGACGTCCAAGCAAGCAAGCAAGCCCTATAAACAAGACATGACTATGTGTGAACCGGCTAGCAAACCCATCAATCCTCCATAACGGTACATAACAAGCTTGAAAACCTCAAGAAAATCACCAGTTTGACTTAAATTATAATGCCACAATGCAGGAAAACGGCGTAACAGAGCTCGACCAGTATCTAATGTTCGTAGTTTTCGCTCGTTCCGATTCACACATCGTAGTTCGCTGTGATGACAAGAACAATAAGAAATTGACAATCAATTCCTCCCACTACGGAAATTAACATTCACACGAGCAGAGCTGATTGGCTATTTAACCTATATAATAACATAACTGACATTGTTTTCATACCGCAAAATAAAACCTTCCTTTGTTAGTACAATACATCAATAAGTTGCTTGTTATCAATCTTCTATATATTCGCGTGCAGCTATGGCAACATCAAGGGCCACTGTACGGTGTACATCAGCAATTTTGCCAGTTTTTTGCCGGTTTAAACGTTCACGTTTGCATGCATCCACAAAATTTTCACTGTTGTATTTTTGAAAAAGTTTTTAAGTTCCGAAAAGCTTCACCGAGCAACTTTCTCTCTAGCAGAATTTCAAAGAAAAGAATTTGGCGGAGATGCAAAAATTGGCTTTTAGAAGCAAATGGAATTTTGGCAAAGAAGCAAGTGAGCTCAAATGTGCAGATTCTTACGGGAATTATCATTCTTTACGTTTTCTCCATAGTATTTTTAAATAATGTTTTCTTCGATCTGCTTTATGCAAGGCACAACCGAACCGCACAATATCACACATATACTTAAGACATAATTTGTGATAGAAATTCAAGCGAGCGGTTCTTTCCATTTTTGTGAGCAAGTTAACGAACAAAAAAGCAGGAAAAAATCAGACAGCAAGAGACTTTGCACATACAAAAAAACCTTAAAGTAAAAAGATAAAAAAAAACATTGAAAAGTGTTAAAAATTACTGAAAATACTAAAAGTCAAACTTCACTTTAGTGCGCATTCGTTTTCATTTTACACACTTCTAATGAATATCGTTTGGTTTCAAAGCTTTGGGCATAATTTTGGCAACTTCTTGTGCAGGGAAGTGGAGATTCGAATATTGAAAAGCTTGATATGCAAGGATATTGGAAAATATTTACCAGCAGCGCAAGTGCTTCTTGTGTTGTTAGATACATTTTATTAGATGCTTTTTAAAAGTAGTCACATTATTTAAGACGTTAACGAAATAACGATGTTCTTGTTTTGCTCAAGTACGTCATTATTATAAAAACAAAGCCTTACCTAGTTAGTCTATTGATAGTGCTTTTTTCAAAAAAGTACAAACGACCTGATTTAGGATCAACAAAGATTAGTTGTAGCAAAAGACAATTTTTCAATCTTCAATCCGTCGATCCAAAAGATCAACCTTTGTGCTCTTGTAATCTAAACTTGAATCGTCTATTTTTATTTTTTTTTCTAAACCGCGAACCAAAAAGGTATCGGGATCGAGACCTCTTTAGTTTGTGTTAATAAACCGTACGGATTCAGGAAAGTTTGAGCAGAAGGGCGATATCAGTTAACAATGATATTTTTTATCAAAAAAAATTTACAAGGACAATTAACAAAGCCCTTTCAGTACATACAGTATCTATGAGTATCTGTCCAACATGGTGATCGCACCCATATTATGACTGGTTTAGATTTTCAGCTCAAGAAATGAGAGCAAGAAAAGAGACAGAACAATTTCAAATTACCGTTAACTTCCGTTATTTGCCAGAAGGTCGATGTGGAAAGGAAAAAATTGTGCTCTTACAGCCATTTCTAAATTCCATTATAAAACAAAGACCCATTAATTGTGAAAATAGATGCTACCAGAAGACAATACAAAAGCGTTTATGAACTGACCCAATGACTGTTTGTGCAAAAAATAGCTTAAATGATTTAGAGCAAAATATTTGGGTTAATGATTTGAATGCACGAGCCTGCCTCAGTGTAAAGTTAGCATTGCAGAAGTTAGGTATGTAAGAATAGTGGAAAACAACGAGCTTTATAAACTGTAATACGATAAATAGCACGCACCGTGCAGAAGATACATCGCTTAGAGCTTCTCTTCTTCCAGTGTAGTAATGCCGGTAACTGGGTCCACGAGACAATCCAAGTAGAAAGTCATCTCCTTGGAGAAGGCTCTCTTGCTTGGCGCCAAAGATTTATGTCTCCAGTATTCTAGCTGCTAGTTAACATTGTGGAATGATTACGGTCTGCAACGGCGGTTGTTTCGCTCTACATATCCCATATCTCATCCGTAAATTTTTTATACCATCACAATGACATTTTATGTGATATTTCTGGTGTCATTTCTCATCCGTGTTTTGGATAGCAGAAGCCGTTTATTTTCAGAAATCTAGTTGCACTAAAAGTAAAGAGCAACTTGTCCAAAATGTGCAGTACATGGGCATAGCTTTGCTTCTTTCAAGGATAAAGTGTCATTCCGGGACTTTGCACGCTGTGTGCTTGTTTATAAAACAAACATACGCAATGCTTTGTGTTCCGTACAGGTCAGCGGCAAAGCTCGTGAATCTCTCTTTTATGCTTTGCGCAGAAACTGAAGAGAATAAAATTAACAAAGGGAAAAACAAAATTTTTAATTAAATTTTAGAGTCGCTATAATTGCTAGTCCCATCAAGCACAACATAAACCACAACATAACTAGCAGACCAGCTGGCTTTTTTATGCAAAGCGTGGTGGTTTGACCCCGAGGCCACTGAAGACAAATCCATTCAGTGGTGCAGAGCGGGATTTGAATCCGGGACAACCGCATTCAAAAACGGCTCCATGACCACAGAGCCACACTGCACACTGCTCCCGCGTATCAAAGGATGTAAATTGTTTGCTATGTTTTATGCTTTCATCAAAACCTGTCTATAAAAGAACTAATGGACGAATAGAAATTCTTTGATAATGACGAGGAAATACCATTGCATTATGATAATGATAACAGTGACGATGATGATGACAATAACGAAAACGAAGACGACAAACCGATGATGATGGCAACGATAATTATTATGAATGATGATGAAAACGACGACAATGATGATGATGACAATGACGACGATGATGACGATGAAGACAACAATGATGACAATAACGATGGCGACGATGATGATGATGATGTTGATGTTGATAATAATAATAATAATAATAATAATAATAATAATAATAATAATAATAGTAATAACAATAGTAATAACAATAGTAATAACAATAGTAATGACTATATTTACCGAGGGTATAATACATTACGGTCAATTACTGAAAAACCTGTGAAACTCCAGTAGAATAGCTAAACAATATACAAGAATAAAAATACAGATTCATTTTACAGATTCATTAATCTGACTCTGTAAAAGATCAAGTTTTCATTAAACCGGCGGTTTTTGTTTTGTTACTCATCTCAATTTGCTTTATTGTTTTTCCCGCCAGTCTTCTTTTAATTCTATACGCCCTTGTCATTACTAACATTTCAGTGCGTTTTTGTCTTAGCTATTGTATTTCTAAAGTACGTTACTCCATTGCATTTAGCTTGCATATTTGCATATGTTTATATTCTAGTTGCATTAATTCAGTTCTTCCTCCGGTTTGCCTGACGATGTCGTCGGGATGATGACGAAACGTTGATTTTTATGCTTGTTTTGTGTCTTGTTTTATTGTATTTAATAATAATAATAATTTAACAGGGACCGCGGAGCTATAGGACTTGATGGGCTATAGCCCCACCAATAATTTTGCCCAATTTTTTTTTTGTAGTTTGCTGAACAACAAGGGTCATTAACGTATTTTTCTGACATTTTTGGACATGAGATGGTTTTCCACTGATTTAAATATTAAGCTTTTGTCAGTTATTATGACCGAACTTCATGCCATATTTTTTTCGGTCCATTAATGTACAGAAAAGTAGCAGAATGGTGTTAGATATTCAACCAAAGTTTTGCTAGAATTGATAAAATATGTGCGTTTCCGGCGATTTCAGAAGGACTTAATTTCAAAATTTCCCGGGGGAGCATGCCCACGGACCCCCCTAGATGTAGCTCGCGACTTTGCCGCTTGTTAAGCGCGAGCATCTTTAGCCCCGCAAATGCAAAATATGCTCCGCGGTCCCTGCACACTGGAGGGCAAAGGACATGACAAGACTTCACTGGGAAATGTAAAACAAAGAAAAATCACACTTTTCTAGTTAATTATAGACTGTGTGTTTTTGTGTTGTAGTCTTGCACATTCTTTTGCCGTCCAGTATGCCATACTTTGTATCATGTGACCTCTAGCTACAAAAACCTATTGCACACACCAGCACATAACTGGCACCTTCATATGAAACACTACTAACATTTATTATATTCATTGGTAACAGCAGTTTATACTAAGAATTTCACTTTTGATGAGCTCACAAATTAATGGTATTGTCTTATGCACAGATGTCAAAAACAAAACTCTTAAATGAAAAGTCCAGGGGTTCAACTGTCGAGATAAAATTCTTGATGGAAGAGGCAACTTGTTGAACAAATCTAATATACCATTTCATAGAACATTATTTTTATAGGGCAAATCACACGGACAGGCTGACTTAACCCTTTCAGACTGGGCAATTTATCAATATCTAACTTCTCTTTACTTGACTCAAAATACATTATAACTGGTAATGAGAAATAAGAAATTGATAACGTGGAATAAGTTGTGGAAGTTGAAAAGCCAAATTCCCTCAAAATGCTTATGTAGAAAGTACGGAGCTCAGTTGGGAGAATTTACTAACATGTCATTTGACGTGTTTAGGTCTTAATGGGTTAATAGTTTAACTCATTCTCTTCACCTGTAGATTACCTACACCTGCTCTTAGATAGAGTTATAATAATAGAAAACCCATGCCAGGGTAATTACCCAGAAATTATGGTCGCAATGCTTTTAGGTTTTAGGAAGCCCTCTTATCTTTTAACCACTGTCATATCAAGTCTTACTCATTAAACAATTTTAGGGAAGAAATATGTAACATATAATAATATCAATAATAATAATAATAATAATAATAATATATTTAATAGTTAATACTAAAATAGAAAAAAAGACAAAGAAATTATTTTAAAATATTAAATAAATTCATGTATTTGGAACAACCTATCAAGATCTGTCAATATTAAATTCCATTTATATTTCATTACTTTCAAATTTTTCCTTGACAACAATATGATTGTTTTTTACTGGTAGTTATCATGATAACTATATTTATCTGATTGTCCGAGTTTCAATTATACCAATAAAAATTGTTTAAAAAACTGTATTCGTCTTTAAAAAGCTTTAAAAATACAAGTTCCAAAAAATGCCAACATGTTTTATTATAAGTTATAAAAACCAATGGTTGTAGGAATATTTCCAAAACTACATAAGGGAACATTCAACTTGTCAGTCCAGCTTCAGCAACAATATCAAGATTGCTTTGTTCTTCCAATACATTTTACTGGCAAAAAACAAACAGCACAAACGTGACAATAATACAAAATTGTCTCTGATATTCCATAAACTTATTTCCTTTCTTTCTGTTTTATAATACAAAGAGTGGACTGGAAGGAAAATATCAAAAAATATTTCATTATTTATTTTTTGATTACTCTTTAAACGGTCTACAGATTTAAGTAGTCAAGAACTATATGACATTTATGAAACCAAAGCAGTAGTTTCGAACCGACTGACTTTCTTTTGTTTAAGCGACAAATAATAATGAATAAATAAATTTCACGAAAAGTATTTTGAGCATTGCAGCCAAGAGAGTCGATTTGTCAACCTGCTAAAGATGGCTATTCGATTGCAGTCATCCAGTTTTAAAACAATTCGAGCGTGAAAAATAAATATGTAAAGTACTAACTGAAGTCCCTAAAGTCGAAGTAAAACTTGGCTACCGTTATTTTTATTATCATTTGAGTGGTCACGAGAACATAAACGAATGACATTACAGAAACGAACAACTTTTTCTGTTGCTCGTTAATTTCACTTCACTTAATTTCTTGTTTTACTTAATGGGACTAGAGGACACACTCAATCACTCTTTGCCAAGAACTAGTAAAATTTGACAAATTTCAGCTTCCAGGATCACAACTAAAGTGAAAAACAGGTATGAATCGCAGAAAAATAATGGCTTTGCATACTGCCTATGTGATCGAAACGCTGTTGGTATATGCACGATAGTTCAAAAACAGTCGCAACGAAGATAAACTCTAGGACTGACTTTTTGAAATTCCCACCTTCATTAAACAAAACGAAATTCCGAAGCACCCAGAACCGTCTGCATATTGCTAAAAGCGTGCTGTTTCAGATTATCATGAAGACTTATGAGGGCCACTGACTGACACAGCATGCATCAACTGTATTACCAAATAGCAAAATGGATCGACCTACCATTTCAAATT
The DNA here is from genome assembly GCA_026546935.2 of Palythoa grandiflora. Taxonomy (NCBI): domain Eukaryota; kingdom Metazoa; phylum Cnidaria; class Anthozoa; order Zoantharia; family Sphenopidae; genus Palythoa; species Palythoa grandiflora. The sequence continues at coordinate 21,800 of JAOCPT020635071.1, forward strand.
TACTCAGCAGTTTCATGGCGTAAACCTTCCCCGTTTTCCCGTGGCGGACCTTAAGGAAGTAAATTCAAGAGTATATTAACGAAATGAGAAAAGTGCTTCTGATCTGGGGACCGGATCTACAACAATCAATGCCCATAAAACTTCAATTTTAACAGAGTAAATTGTTATCTGTTTCATAAGAGAACGGCCAACTCGTGATTAAAACCAAACTAACTACATAATTGAAACTTAAATGTTCAGGCTGTTTATTCATTTCAAACTGACAGACGTCGCTTTAACGAAAGGAAAGAAGACACTAACTCAATTGGAAGCATTTGCATTATCAACCTACCAACTGAACTTCTCCAAAAGCCCCTCTGCCGATGACTTTCAAAGTCTGAAAGTCATCGGCGTTCATTCGTGCTTCCCTGATTTTCTTCGCTGGCAGTTCATCTGAACATAAAGGTAACAGATTTAAATTATCCTCCTCAAACAACTGTTAGACAAAAAAGCAAACAAGGCAATGTTCAGAAACTTACATCTTTGCAAGAAATTTTCCACGTTCTTGTTTCGGCGTAGAGCAGGGAAATTACAGTCGTTGACAAGTGATTCAATGCTGTCCTGTTTATAAAAGAAAGAAGCAATAATTTAAGGCTTTTACTATTTAATCCGCGTTGACAAACCTCAGTTGTAACTCACCAATAGGCCATCTATGTGCAGTTCGTCCCTCGGATGTCGAACACACAACTCGAGATCCCCTCTCCTCTCCTCGAGGTCTCCCATCTTGTTGCTTTGGGCCCTCGTACGGCAACTCGCACAAACTACTCAGATCGCAGGAATTTTCACCCCTGCCAAGGGTACGTTCCCCCTTTAGAACGCATAAAGAATAATCCTACAGATTTTATACAAATTTGCGTTACGAAGTGATCAGACCAAAATACTGTTGACATTAATTTCAAACATGGCTGAAGTGCGAAATGGCCGCCACGAATAAAGAGGAGGGTGCTCGGTCACGTGACTCGTCAACACACAAATTTGACTGTGGGATCCCGGCAGGGGCATTCACGCGCAGCACAAAAACAAGCATTTACACAATTATTCAGAAAGCCGACGAGAAAGATATCTAACTGCTGTTATTTTTTTTAGGACGCAGATGATAATCCAAATTTTCTCTTGCAATATGATTAAGAAAAAGTGCCTGGACTTGAAAGCTGCAATAAAAACTCCGTGATCCGATTGGGTAATTTAACAGACATGTATGATAAAAATGAACAGATCAGATGTGACACAGAGACAATATAAAAATTTAACTTTTTAAAGTGAAGAAAAACTCGATATTAAAGTTGCATCATGATTTCTTGACACTTCTCTGGTGATCTACAACTTCCGGGGTGTATTAACTATAAGTCTGATGCATATAGACACCTTGACCTGCTGGTAATGACTTTGTATCCGTGTAATATTTTAAATAAATTTGTCACATTCATTTTCGTTTCTTGCTCGCGGCTATATAAGTATATTGGTGAGTTCATGGTGTATGGTTCAAATGTGCCATCAACAAGAATATCTCAAAATTTAACTCAACTTTTAAACCAGTTTAGTTAAAACGCTATAACATGGCCATTTATTTGATAGTATTCATCTTGAAAGATAGATTCAATGAATGTCAGTTCATGGTCTCGACAGTTTATCAATTTCAAAACTTTAATTTTTTAAGTTCAGTCTGACTCCTAAAAACTAAACAGGAAAGGATTTGTATTTTTAAAGTAAGCTTCAATTGGGCGTTGAATTGAGGCATATCAAACAACGCTCCTGCCGAGTGCCAAAATGATTAGATCATAGGGCATCCTATTGGATGTTTATACAGTTACAGCAAAAACATAAAAAAAAACTAAAGCAAAATAAAAGAGAAAGAAAAAAGGATCAAGATTGAAACGTCATAAATCTTTGACACTTTGCTCAAAAATAGAATGTGACGTGTTTATACAAGATGCTTGTCGCAGGAAATGGTTTGAAAAAATACAATTATCGGTCAAATACAAAACTATTTATCAGCATTATGAGCAACAAAAGATAACTTTTATTGTCTGAATAAAAATAAGCTTAAACTACAAACGATTTGCAAACAAAGAACAAACATTAGTGCCATGCAGTTTATTCTTCCATCACATTCAACATAACAGCAACAGTTTGCCACTGTGCGTTCACTATTCAAATCAGCTTTTTCGTGACTTTTGTAGTTTCTCCAAAAAAAGACCGCTATTATTTGGTTGTATTTAAAAGTATATTAAGGCCACGTATAAGCGGCAGTCGAATCTTGTCTTTAACTCTGTTCAACGAAAAGTAAAAACATGTTACACGCTTTTTTTTAATAAGAACCACTAAATTTTGCCGAGCCTCGTTGTTCTTAATTTTTTGGCGATTTCAGCCTAAATTTGTTCTTAATTTGTTCTTAATTCTGTGAGTGGTTTTTATTGAAGAAAAAACAAAATTAAACAAGGTATTGAAAAACGAAACGCCTTGCGCCGGCACACAGCTATTTACGTTTTAATTTAGAGGCGAACTACCTCAGTTATTGTTTGTTGAGCAGTCTTTACAATTACAGTGAATCTTTTTATGTTTTATGCTGTATCGCTAAGTTTTAGTCAATTTTCTACCACAAAAACGTTCCTTGTTATCAAGCCTCAGCCTGAGCTTGTTCTTAAATTGTTCTTAAATTTTGGCAAATTTGAACCTCGTTACGTTGTTCTTATAAAGTTGTTCTTGTAAAAAAAAATTGCGTGTAATTGATAACATGCAGACTCTTGAAAACTCAGTAGGAAAATAATGTAAAATACTGAAAAAAACTAGATGAGCCCCGGAAGGGAGTCAGAACTTCTCTTATCTCAATGAATTTAAACAATTCTGTTAAAGTCTTCCGGACCGTAACGCGGTTCAAGTGGTATTTTAAAAAATGGAAGAAATCAGATTGTCACTTGAAAGAATCTATACCCAATCTACCCAAACCTTTTTGTCGTAGAACTTAAATCAGGTTTGAGTTCGAAAGCTTCTTCCAATATAGAATATTTGTTTAAAATGGTTGTGCGTGGCAATGAGTGAAGGAGAGGTTCGTCTATAAAAAGTGATAGGACGAGCACAAATGGTTTTCGAAAACGTATTTATTTGTAGAAATTTTCACCAAAGCCAAAGGGATGGTTGTAGTCGGTGAGATCGAGAACTGACTTGGGGACCGGCGCTTAATTGCTACTAAGGGAGAGGGGGTGCAGTCCCACCCCTGTCTGAGTGGCCAATATACAGGGGCCTAAAAGTGCTAATGCGCCTACATATCTCTTAAAAAAAAGTGAAATTTACATAACCAAAACATAAGCGCCAATGATATAATGATAACAACACGATACTCAGCGTTGACAACAACGGAAAAGTGAAAGTTAAAACCACATGACAATTTAATTCTTTTGTTTTAATAATAGCTTACAAGCACAAATCAGAGTGTCGGAATTATTGTTCTTTTGGAATCGTATGGAAATCTATTATATTACGGAAATACTTTAAAAGGTCGAACAAAAGAATTAAAACCGATACTCTCTTTACCTTAACCACAACTGAATAATTAATTTTATCCAATAACAAAAACATCTGTTTCTTTACTGTTTTGAAAAAAGCGGAATGTTTCTCAATTGCTACCGAGGCTGTTAAAACTGTGTATTTAGTATAAGAACTTCAATAGTTTTGCAAACTACACACTTTACAACAATTTCACGTTGCTGGGCTTTGACTTAGAACTAAATTTGTCAGTTTCATTTTAAGAATGGCTGAAATTGCTTCACCTATAATATGTGTTACGTGCACTAAATTAGTGACTAAAAGCAATTTTGAAATTCCAGCACTGCGTGAATTAAAGAAAAACTTCGGAATATTTGAATCTTTCAGCACGGAGTTTAAAGCAATGATGTCGACTTGCAAACTTACTTCCTACTTCGGAAAAGTTCTATGAATCTTTACTGGCATAACTGGAACTAGAAAGAAGGTTTTCTTTGTCAACAAGCTTTTTTTATATTGTAAACAGATATTTCCGCCAGGATTTCAAATAATCTGTTGATATTTTTGTAAGGAATATCAATAGGGTGCAAACAGAAAGATCATTGACAAGAAACAACATGAACTGACCCTTGCGGTACACCACAAACAACTTGTTTTGAGACGGATCAGTTAATTCCGTACACGCCGTGGGTGGCCTGGAAAAAGAGGGATTTATAGGTTATTGATTTACAAAGAAGTAGTGGAAAATTCATAAGTTCAGCGCAGTATGAAGAGTTGGTCAGGTTATAATTTTAGACAGGTTTTGTGCCATTTTACAGCAAATATGTTTGGTTGAAATCCAGAATTGTTACTGCCCATTTTGGGGCTATACTGTACGAGTCAAATAGCCGAAGGGCGCAGTTACCAAAAATAGAACATACTGACAGCGTGCATGCTAAATAGAAAGAGAAAACTTTGGTATGACCGCGTGAGGCGAAAGCTGTTGCTTATCACATTCATAAAAAAAAGTTCATTGAAAACAAAACTTTGGTGTGTTTTAGTCACGTGCAGCTTTTGACGTCATCTTAGCGAACTATCAGTTGGAAAATACGATTTATCTTTCAATCTGTCCTAACTTAGCTCAATTGCCTGTGGTTGTGTAGTAAACTGACACTGGAGTCTGTCAAAGATCGTGCCGTGCCATCAACTATACTACAAAACTGGAGCATTTGTCATGACCCGACGCTGCGTTTTCAAGAAAAAGTGACTATCGAAACTGACTCTTTGCTCAGTTTCCAACTTCACTGCATTGAAAAACTGAGGCCCCTTCCCTACAAAGGCGTGGTATAAAATATTTCCCCTTCACCACAAATTTATGGTGATACAATTTGCCCTCTTCCCTACACAGGTTTGGTGAACAATGTGCCCCCTTCCCTCCCAACGTGTGGTGCAGCGCGGGGGGGGGGGGGGGGGGGGGGGGGGGGGGGGGGG
>JAOCPT020635072.1:0-17513 GCA_026546935.2 Palythoa grandiflora
ATGTAATGTAATGTAATGTAATGTAATGTAATGTAATGTAATGTAATGTAATGTAATGTAATGTAATATAATGTAACATGTTAACGTAATTAGTATTATCGACCAAAAGAAAACTGTATCACCTTTCTGGTCTGAAAACTGTAACTAGCTACAGTCCTTTTGGAAAAACTAATTTGAAGTGTCATCAGTTTCAATTGTAATAATCATTGAATGAAACACTCAAAGAAAGAGAGCTAGAAAGCCCTCATTTAACACTTGAAAAAGGTCCAAAACCGCTGTTGTTGATGTATTAGGCAGTGACACTGAAAACGTTGATAAAATATTCCTTAATAATAAAAGACAAGATAACAAGTTTAGTGACGACGACGTTTCGATGCTCTCCCGCATCATTCTCGAATAGTATTATTAATGCAAGTTGAACTGTTTATATACAATGTATATGCTGCATACCGTTAGAATGATACAATTCAAATGAAAATGATATAAAGTAAAGACAAATTCCAGAGAAAGATGCCAGAGAGTATCGAAACGTCGTCCTCAACTAAACTTGTCATCTTGTCTTTATTATTAAGATTCTTAAAAACAAAACTTTAACTAACCTTCAGTTAAAAAGCTCAGACAACATTTGCTTCAACACAGACCCCTCAAACATCCTAACCAGAAAAATGAACGTAAATTCCTGCTATGAATTATGTTTATTCGTTTTTACATGTGCGATGAGAACCAAAGCTCGTTAATGCCAATTATCAGTCATACAACGAGTACCTCTCAACCATTTTTTAAAATCATGCAAAAATTCACGGGTAAAAAGATTCACTACGAACACATTTAACTGAAATCACACCATTCTGCTCTGAAATAACCTAGGCAGTTTTTGTTAAAGTACTAAAGGGTAGGTAAAACAATATATTAAAATATATTTTTTATTTTTATTAATACACACTTTTTTTTATAAGAACCATGCAGTAACTTTTGGCGAGGCTCATTGTTCTTAATTTTTTGGCGATTTCAGCCTCAATTTGTTGTTAATTTGTTCTTATTTCTGTGAGCAGTTTTTAATGAAGAAAAAACAAAATAAAGCAAGGTGTTGGAAAGTGAAACGCCTTGCGTCACACACGTATTGTACAGCTGAATTTAGAGGCGAACTACCTTCATTGTTTGTGGAGAAGTCTTTACAGTGAATCGTCTTCGGTATTATGCTGTATCGCTAAGTTTTAGTCAATTTTCTACCACAAAAACTTTCCTTGTTATCAAGCCTCAGCCTGAGCTTGTTCTTAAATTGTTCTTATAAAGCTGTTCTTATTAAAAAAAGCGTGTATATCAGTTATTAAGTCGATGTAGTCAGAGCAATTGTAGAGAACTTAGCTTAACAAATATTTTGCATAACTGCGTGTACAGCTAAAAGTTTGGCGGTCTTATTGCTATTTTAAAGAAACGACTCAAGAATCTTGAAAAGGGGAACAATATCGTAGTTAGTAAATGGATGAACTTATTTTTAAGAAGAGTTTGTGAATGAACTAGCCATTGAGCGATTTTCAGACTCGATAGCTATTAACTTGCATTTAATGATTTTGCAACATATATTTTAAAAAATATTTTATCTAATTCTCTCTTGTAAATAAAAAAAAAATCTTTGTAATTCAATGGGGTAGACCACAAGCCAGCCTGACAGCGATGCTCCGCTTATTACAGATTAGCCAATGTTTTGGCGGGAACGCGTACTTTTATAAAACACTAGCTTTTTTATAAATTATACTAACGACTTTATTTACCCAAGTTTTTCACGGGTCTAAAACTTCAAGTAACACGTTTAGTAAAATTTCACCTCTTTGTTGAAATGAAGTAAAATACTATGCATATATATGCATAGTATACTTTAGAATAACATTCTTACTCTCGGCATCTTTTGAAACTTAATTACAAGCTATCTTGGTATGGAACTATAAAAATATTAACTGTTGTTATTAAATAAATTAAAGAGAATAATAACAAACTTTGTTTCAAATTTGCAGTGTTGAAATTACCCGAAGTTATGACTGATATTGCTTCAAATAAGCCCAAGCACATTGTCGATAAGTGGTATCCTTTATTGCAATGAAAAGAATTTTCATAAATGAAAGAAAACGTTCATAGCTTGCAAGTGCATTAGGAAATTCGAGAACATTAGCGTGTTAACATCCCTTTTACATTCCAAGATGACCCTGCAGCACATTTTTTCTATTCTATAAAGTCAGCAAACAAATCATTTTTGTGAGATATACCACTCACTCGTCACTATAGTGACAGATTTCAAGTCAAAATTATAAGATTATCAACCTTTTATTACAATACTTATTTAATACTAATAGGAATGCTTTCGAACTATATTAAACATTTTGAATTAAAATGAATTTTTAGATTTTTTACGTTCTCTAAAAACAAGCGACAAAATCGCCTGTTCTGTTTTGACCCAAAACACCCCTGAAGGTATATGGTAACTTTAAGAACAAAACAGTTCACACGGATTTCAAAAGCAATTGTTTGTTTGTTTTTAAGGAATCGTCCACGCTAACCGGATAAATTTGAAAACAAATCAATGTTTCTTCGGATAGGTTTTTCGTCTACACTAAAACACACATATCCGGATAAATTTATCCACGAAAACGGATAAATTTGAATATACTCTCTCCAGAGTGGATAATTTGAATACGCTCTCCAGAGTGGATAAATTTGAATAAAAAATCTTGTTGAAAACGGAGCTTTTGGAATACGCTTCCGGCTCGATCATCGCTATAGCAATCTCGAATCAAATATGGCGGTCGCTATGACTGTGGTCTGTTTATGTGTTATATCACTTTTAATCGCTTGTTTTGAACTACATATCACACTATGTAACTTTTACTCTCTACCGAAACACGTAAATCATATTGTTCGTACAAATCTTTTGACTGAAGGACCGAATCTACGTTTACAACGACAATACAAACCTTATGAAAGAAGGAAGAACGAACGCATCGTGGGTTCCGAAGAATGGAAGGGGAATTTTGAATGTCCATGCAGGAACTTATGTAACGTAATTTATTGATTATCCGGAAAAGATCGTTTTAGTGTGGCCGCGAAACATTTTATACGTTTTCGCACCTATTTATCCGTTTTCAAATTTATCCCGGTTAGTATAGACGAAGCCTAATTAAGAATGTATGAATTCAAAGGATGAACTTCAAATGCTTTCTGCTGACTAAGAAAATGACATCAGACCCAAATTATCCAAAACGTGATGGTATTTCGAACATTTTATTCAAAAGAATCTTGTTTACTTATGTTTTGAATATGTTTGAACAATTAGGAAGTCCTTTTGTTTTGTAAAGAATTTTTCTTACGCAAATACTGGAGGCATCCAAAACTTATTACCATGCTATGAGGAAAAATAACATCTGGGACAGGAAGTTTCTCTGAATGATTTTGATTATGAGTGCTTTTGAATAAGTAGCATGCGAGACAATAGTATTCACTGAATAGGAACAGAGAAAGAGATAAATTTTTATAGACAAATGATAAATGATAAAAATTATGGATGAAAACTGGAGATAATATAAAGTTGCAACATTTCTGTATTCTTGTATATCCAAAGTTTTTACCATTTGTACATATATTTGAAATTTTAACGTTTTGAAATGTTTATAGATAAATCATTTTATGTAAATTGTGTAAGGCCTCTATTGGTCTGTGGGCACCAAGTATGACACTCTAGGTCCTTCAGGGCACAGTTGTCCAAAGGCTAATGAACAATAATAAAGAGAATGATACTAATGATTTGAACTTTCATTTTGGGATTACAACTTGGGAAGATGGAAGCTAAAGTAAAGAAATAGAAATTAGAAAATAAAAAATAGAAAGGTTAATGAGAAGAAACTTTTTAACTGGTTGTCGATGCTTAGTACAGAGCCAAAAACATTATATAGATACTCTCTGATGCAAGAATAGTTTTTCTCTGTTTTATTTCTATAAAATGTGTTTAAGATGTAACGCATAGTCTAACATTTATTTGCTTCTCAATCGATTTGATCTTCTTTAGTTTTTGTTGTTAAAAAGATTTCTTTTACTACCTATGTCCATAATGATTGCCATCTTGGCAAACAACATTTGTTACTGCATTCAAAAGAGTTTGAAACTGTGAGTGTCAAGACGCGGTGTAGTTTAAAACTGTTGCAAGAAAAACGATCACTTTGACTTACTAAAACTGTTTTCATCTTTCGCGGTGGTTTTCTCGATTTCACCAGCGTCATTGTCAGTATTTTCTTCCTCATCAAATGCAAAAGGGTTCAAAAATGGATTTAGTAAATCACTGTCATTTTCTTTAGATTGTACAGCCTTACTACTTTTATGTGAAGGGATCAGGTCGGATGCTGACGGATGATCTACTTTGTCTTGTGTTTGAGGTCCATTAAAAAGTTCATTGTCCTTTTTGTCATCCCTTGTTTCTAACCCTTCGTAAGCATCATATAGCGTTTTCTTTGTAAGGAGGAATCTTTTATCTGAAGCTGAAAGTAAAATGAAGCAACCGTTATACTTTGTCTTTTAGAAATAATATCTCAAAACCTTTGTTCATGGCAAATGAAGCTTGATGGTGCAGTCTGTGCTCTGCGCGATTGCATTGTTACAGCTGTGTAATTTGTTATGATGAATTTCAAATCATGTCATGAAAATGCATAATTCACTTAAAATAATAATTCACTTCACAAATTACTCGGTCTTCGTCCTCGAGCGGTATAAGACAGCTGAAAAGTATGAACTCCATCTAAATTTGTTGCAAATTTACACAAACATCCACTATGCATCGACATCAAGCTTCATTTTGGCGCACAAAAGCATTATCTGAATATCATCTCTAAATTATTATTTGATTTTTAATTGTGCAAATGACGTAATTTTAACAGTAAAGATAAAACAATCTTAAAATAATAACAAATTTGTGCAATACACACAAAGATTAGGCAACCCTCCTGGATCCAATGAAGGATACACATTACAAGTGAAGAAATAGATACATAAAGTCATAAGGTGGTTGTAATAACGGAAAAACTTCTTCCGAAAAAAGTTGATGTTATGCCTCTAGCGGGAATCAAACCCGCGTCCCTCGGTTTCATGTCCGAATGTGATACCACTACACTATCGAGACAACCCTGCTGCCTGCAAAGCCATCTTAACGATTTGTAGTAATTATCATTCACTATTTTTTTTTAATTATTTCGACCAATGCTTACCATTTTCGCTTGTTCCATCGAGAGCTTCATAGTTTCTAAAACAAAAGAATGAAATCTTTGTTTTAATTTTAGTTTTCTGAGAGAAAATTTCTGAAGTGTGTTTTGAGCAAACATAATGTGCGAGTCAATTCCAGCCGCGAGCATTCCCCCCCGGGCCGGGCATTTGTCAGTTAATAGTGTCCCGACCCCCCGGGCATTTGCAAACAACAAAAAACTTGCCTCCTAACATGGAACATGCCATATTTGATTAATATCGTGTCTAAACTGCCATCCCTACACATTCTAGAAGCAAAGTCTCAAATCATTTCAACTCCGTGCGGAAATTGTAATTAATATAATAATATAAGTGACAGGTTGGATGGAAATTTTCTTCTGATTTATCGTTGTTTTATGCAGTTTTATTGAGGCGAAACAGTTACGTTTATTAAAAAATGAGAACTACTATTTTTGAATATTGGTCTGATGGACTGGGGGGGCGGGCATTTAACCATCATAGTAGGAACGGGGAACGGGGCATTTGCCAACGAAAATTGCCTGCTGGGCCGGGCATTTGACGATTTTTTTCGAATGCCCGGGGGGGGGATGATCGCGGCTGGAATTGACTCGCACATAACTAGCAGAACAAATGATGGAAAACATCAGATGCCTCCAGTGGGAATCGAAGCCTCGATTAACCGATTTCATGACTGGTGCTGTACCACTGATCTACCGAGGTAACTTCAGTTGGACGGATTGTTCCAACACCTAGGACTTGTAATTATTTATGTCGGTCGTCATGCAAGCAAATTGCCCATCGGACCCGATGTAAATCTACTATCAATGTAACGCACATATAATACATTACCGACAACCTGTTAATATTTAAAGAGAGAAAGAAAAAGTATCACAATTTTAAAAGTATATATATTTTTGCTTTTATCATCGCTTAGCTAAATTACTTGTAAAATGATTTAGCATTTGTTCAAGTAGTGACAACGATCTGTTATTCATTTTGCAGCCGTGGTTGGGCCTAACGCCCGTACCAATGCAGACATAAAATGAGATCTATTTTCAAAACTACCCGAGGCTTGTAAATACATCACATTGCTGGAATTAATATCAAATGATTAATGTTTGTGAAATCAATAAATCAGAATGCCCAGTCTATTAAATTCAGATTCTAGGTTGCATGGTGAATAACTATAACTCATATCATGGAATTCATGGAATCTAGCGGAATCCATATATAATTTTAGAAGCCAGTTCCAGAAATAGAATCTAGCTAAGGAATCCCATATCTAGATAACTTGGATAAAGTGGAACTACCTTGATTGCGACACCTTCCTGGACTATCTTACTAGTGAGTATATACCGGAGATTGAAGAGTATGAATGTTGAATGCTATCGGTATAGGATGCCACAGATAACGTTCTTTTTGTTATTTTTGGTGTATATTTTCAATCCGCAAATCTTGGAAATTTTCTTTAGAAGTTCTTTCTAGAACCGAATATATACTAGTCTTTTGTTGATGTACATTCCAACGCCTCCGCACGATAGCGCTGTTGGAACGTATTCTAAGCAGTAATTGGGAATATTCAAATTCAGATTGATTGGGGGAGTATTATTTGTGATTTTTGTTTCACTTATTCCTATTATGTCAAATGGATAATCTATTTCATCAAGAAGATGTGATTCAAAATTCTCTAAATTAATCTCTAAAAACGTTTTTTCTCCCGCGCCGGCGTTTTACTGTGGAATAAAATACCTCATCGACTAAAAAACCTTTCAAGAGCCAACTTTAAAAATGAATTTCAGCAGCTTCTCCTTAATAATTTAACGACGAATGAGTACCATGTTGAGATCTCCAGGCTTTCAACAGCCAGACAGTAGATTATGTATATTTTCTCCTTTTCTGTTTAATTGAATATATTTGTAACCTTTGACACACTTGTATAATATATTATTTTATCTAATACTACCTGCCTCGATTAGCTTTTGCTATCTGCAGGTATAGTTGTATGTGGCTTTGTATTTAAATTCAATAAAGATGTGAAAAAACATTTTGTCCCAGCTGATACAAGGTTCAGGATCGTGGTATATGATTGAAACATTATGTCCCAGCTGAGACAAGGTTCAGCAGCGTGGTATATGATTGAGACATTTTGTCCCAGCTGGGACAAGGTTCAGCAGCGTGGTATATGATTGAAACATAATGTCCCAGCAGAGACAAAGTTCAGCAGCGTGGTATATGATTGAAACATGTCCCAGCTGAGACAAGGTTAAGGACCGTCGTATATGGTTGAAACATTATGTCCCAGTTGAGACAAGGTTCAGCAACGTGGTATATGATTGAGACATTTTGTCCCAGCTGGGACAAGATTCAGTCATACCTCTTAACGGCTCATGATTTCAGGTGCCGCGAGACTCACGATTTTCAGCAAAATCTCACGATCTTACAATAAGCCAGAAAAATATTATGTTTTTTTACTGACATCTACTAAGAGTTTTCACTTGTAAGAATTTATTGAAGTACAAACATTCTCTCTTTACTTATTATTTTACTTTTTTCACTGATTGCTCGTCGGAAAATCAATTTATATTACCCACAAATACAAGCGAAGTCACTTATCTTAGATATTTGGAGGTGCAATCAAGTTATCGCTACCACTGCCTTGCATTCTGGTTTGACTTTACACACGTGCGTGGATGTCACAGTCAAAATGCCAGATTCAGATGAATCATCGGCAGACTATCGGCCGTACGCAGGAATATTTGTCGGGGGGTGCGAGCGAGTACCAAAAGCACAAGTATTCTAGGGTGTGATAGGACATTTTCTACACAGGTTGATGTATTCAGGCCCGTACGCAGGAATATTTGTCGGGGGGTGCGAGCGAGCGCCAAAAGCACGAGCATTCTAGGGTGTGATAGGACATTTTCTACACAGGTTGATGTATTCAGGTCCTTAAGTAGGATATCTTGTAGGGGGGTGCGAGCGAGCGCCAAAAGCACGAGCACTGAGGCTTCGTATGCATTCTGGCATTCTGTTTTAGTTTTTTGACTTTTTTGTTTTCTGAGATAAACAGCCTGGATGGTAGACAGATAGTATGGAGAGTTTAACTGGCTGTGTCCGATTTCGCAAGCCTTAATGCATTTAGTAAAAGTATGAAAACTCTTAATAAGAAGATCTGAATGGGGGTACCCCTATATTATTACCAGCAAAAACTCAAGCTAATTATCAGTTATCAGCTAAAACTTTGGCCAAATATCAGATATCAATTGATCAGATGCCTTTTTAGCCTGGACAGTAGCGTGCTCCGCCAGTGCACCGGATCTGCCGGTCAGCGGCTTTTACCGGAGACTCGCTCTGGCGCCGTTTTGTTCCACCGGCACCTACTTCGTTGTTTCAAGAGACTTCATATTTTCTATCGCGCCCTAAATAAAGGAGCTTCGGTACTACTTGTCTGTTTCCTTTATTGGGGCTTCTCTGAATGTATGTTCACACCCATCAGTACGAAAACATTGTCCCTCAAAAACATTGCCCTCTCGTTAAAAGCTAAAAATTACTTTTGCAACGCCTCATAAAGTCATCTTCGCGTTTCGTGTTTGTTTTGCTAATTGGAAGTAGCAAGTAGTTGTTTTGCTAATTGGAAGTAGCAAGTAGCTCCATCATGTTTCTTCTTCCGTCTTGTTTACCTGCGATTACCCGCCAATACGACATATGATACGGCGATCTCCCAAGCTTCCTGCGTAAATGCCGAAAACAGCAGTAAGTGTGTTATAAAAAGTTCTGAAAGTCAAGCCGCAATTTTTTGTTTTTTCTATTCACATTTTTTTTCTTTTTTAACAGTTCTAATGCCTGTCGCCCTTGCAAACTACGATAAATATCAGCTATCATTTAGGGGAGTCAGGTTGGCGTAGTGGTCATCAGTCGCGCCTCCCACCTCTACGGACCCGGGTTCGACTCCTGGGCTCCGCAAGTGGGCTGAGATTTGTCGATCTCAATCTGACTCCGAGGGTTGGTAAAAAAAGAGTTATCGTTTATCAGAGAAATTGTTGTCAATTATCAGTTAAATGTTTTGGCGGCTATCAGTCAGTAAACCCCTCTCCAGACCATCGATCTGCCGGATAAAAAACTGCGACAGAACGACTAACAATTATGCTTTCTTTAAAATATTTGACATTTTAGTTTGAATTCCTATAAAGGGTGTAGTCCTTTATTTCTAATTCATTGTCCCTTTTGGGTGCCTTTTCCTTTTTGACAAGCTAAAAGAAAGCGTATAAAACTTTTCGAAATTTACGAAAACTGAATTTGAACGAAGATCAACTTCCCGGCCCCGCGGGAAACTCGTCTCCAAGCGCTCTTCAGTTGGAAATCTGTCCTGCATGTTGGGAGTCTGGGTTTGAGGACCAGAAGCTAAAGCATACACAAAGTGTATGAGTAGGTTTAGGAGAAGTAAAACATGCTTTTGCACCAGTAATATAAATAATCATCCGAAAAATATAGTAGATTGGTATTTCATAGAGAAATATATCGAAATATGTTGTCCAGAATTTTCTGTGGCTTTCACTGTCAAAGAGGTAAGAGATTCAATGTGTATATGAACGGTACATCGGTGTGGTTTTAAAAGTGTTTTGTACCCATCTGTGCACACGTGCCCAGAACATGCCAGTCAATATGTATTATCTAGAGTGAGGTGCTTTCAGCACTTATCACCTCTAATATTTAATATGTTTGTTTTACCGTTTCAGTTTTGAAGGAATCCCATCGAGGGTTTCAATCATCAACGATCTTCCTTATTTCGAGAGGCCGCGTAAGTTGAAAGTTTAATTAACACGACTGTCAGAATAGTGAATTGCATAACTTTACAAAATAAGTTTAGTTAAGTTAACGTGTCAGAAAGTGTGATGGCAAGTTCCAAAGACGGGTTTGATCAGTCATCAAAGTGTGATGCAACTCAGTCTATAAAATGTCAGAATACCTGAGCTCTCTCCAGAGTTCTCCCCAGAGCAGAGGTAGCAGAGCGGAGGCTCATCATGATCATGTGTGATCGATTATATAACACCAGATTGGCTTAATGCAATCAGTTTCAGACATAATGTTACTTGTCTGAGCTGATACAAGTAACCCGGAATAGAGTTGACCAAAATGGGACTCTGTCAAAGGAAAAACATGTTGTTTTGAGCTTGTTTCTTAAGAAGATTTTACCAAAACCTTAATTTTCCATCTTTTTTTTATTTTTGGGAAGAAAAGAGCAGGGTAGAGCATGAGTATAAGCATAGTGGCATAGCACCACTGTACCGCTCTGTTGGGAGAACTCTGCTCTCACATACAAATTTTAATAGAATCAAAGTAGGATCAAAGGAGGATAAGAGCCTATTTTAGACATTTATGGTCCTATTATGTACCTACTGCCAGTCTAATATCTTAGGAGACTATATTTCTATGTTCTCTAAGTATTAAATTTTCCTTGTGAGATATGCATGAATAAATCATTGTCTTTGACATCCAGTTTTGAAATGGCATTTTATCTTATTTAAAAATGCATAATTTTTATATTAACATGTATGCTTTTGTGTACTAATTAATGTCTAATTTTCAGGGTGACCAGTTGCTGCCACATGTAAAAACAACTTCAGGTATAATTTATTTGCATTTTAGTTATATTTAACAATAAATAGCTCATTTATGAACTACGTCTCCATCATTGCTCACAAATAAGTTGATGCCAAGTGCTGGGTGTTTGGATTCGAACCGTTGAGGTTGATTTCACAGAACAGTCTCTGCAAAATGTTTCCTAATTTTTTCAGTTTTGTCAAAGTATGCAATATCAAACTATAGAAATCAGTGTGATTATTGTTATTTTATCAAATTATTTTTTTTATCTCGCAGGACATCTGTTTAACTAGATTTTACTCTGAGTATTCATAGTGTTTTCCCTTGTGATAACAACAGTGTTTCAAGTTCGGAGCTATGCTGCTGAAGCTGCAAAGAAGACGTTTTCAAGGGACAAACCTCATGTGAATATTGGTACCATTGGTCATGTGGATCATGGCAAGACAACCCTGACAGCTGCAATAACAAAAGGTGAGTTTTCACAAAATAGGTTGAATAACTATTCAGTTTAGATTGGTGATAATTATAAATCAAGTGCATCGATTTAGCATTTTCAGCTCATATATTTTCTGCAAGATAATACATTTGGTAATATGATATGAAGACTTGATCAGATAAGATCAGGGTTTAAGTTAAGGGTAGAATATGCAGAAGTTTGTTTTGCAGTTCGGCTTGGGTACCATTGTATGAAACATTTCAGTTATCAATAAAACAAGTCTATAGTGCGACTTGGAAAACAAGTGAGAAAAGTAAGTGTGAGTTTTAGCTCAGTTTTTCACTCACCAGCTGGGCAAACAAACTTTGATTTTCAAGCAAATTTACTCGCTCGAGCCAAGATCTACTTACCATTGGCCATCAGGCGAGTTGATTCACAATCGTTGTACAAGATATACTGTACTCTAAAAAAAGATTTTACAGTAACCTGTAATTTCATCTTTCCGAGTACTGTATATCTTACCTGACCAAAGAGTTTTTACACATACTGAACTTTGTTTGAAGATTTCTCAGTATACTATTTTGCTATATTTGGTGCTTAAGGGGGGGAAAATAAATAAATAGGTTAATATTTTATTTCTAATTTTGTTTTCACCATAGTTCTGTCAGAGGGAGGAGGTGCAAACTTTAAGTCCTACAGTGATATTGATAATGCTCCAGAAGAAAGGGCTCGCGGCATCACAATTAACACTGCACATGTTGAGTACCAGACAGAAAAAAGACATTATGGGCACGTCGATTGCCCCGGCCATGCTGATTATATCAAGGTAATAAAAAGTGTGCTACTAATTTCAGTATGCCTTCAAAGTTGTATGTCTCAGGAAACATTTGAAAATTAATTGGATTTTGGGGTTTTCAGACCCAGTGTCAAGATGATATTAATTGTTGACCAAGTTGAACAGCTATCTGAAATTTGTCTGGCCACAACTTATTGCTCCTTTATAAAATAACCAATTGAAAATAGTATGCACACTATGATTGGTCAAATAACTGGTTTATTGTGCTGGTAAACCACAGCTAGGAAGTGAAAAAGCATTATTTTGTAGTTTCCAAAAATAGGTACAAAACAAAGTTGGGATTTTAATCCAGTGGTGAAAAAGAAAGAGGGAGGCTCGGAAAATGTACCTGCTAGTTCAGCAGCGAGAGAGCAAAAAAAAGAGGAATCATAGTTACGCTTAAAATTTGACGATAAATAAAGTTTATGTAACTTATATATGTACTGTACTTCAGTAAGAGACGATTTACAGAAATGCAAACTGAACAAAAAAAGGCAACACAGAGGACCATAGGTGTTTATACAGCTTTTTCAAAATAATAAAAGTCTACTTTCATTCAAAGTTACCTTGTGGTAAAAGTCTGGTTGCACAAATGACGAATTCATGGCAGTTTCTGGTTACCGCAACAAGTCTAACTGGCAAAGTTATCACAACATCTTACCAAATGCATTAATTACCTT
Source organism: Palythoa grandiflora (assembly GCA_026546935.2). Taxonomy (NCBI): domain Eukaryota; kingdom Metazoa; phylum Cnidaria; class Anthozoa; order Zoantharia; family Sphenopidae; genus Palythoa; species Palythoa grandiflora. The sequence goes on from JAOCPT020635072.1 coordinate 12,788, forward strand.
TCTGTGGCACTTGGTGATGACAAGCTCCAGTCAACTTTAGATAAGCCACCAAATAATAAAATAAGGCCTTCACTACAACAGCTGCAAGTTCCATCCATTAATACAGCCATTTCTCAACAGAATATCCACATATTTTCTTCATGTCAAATTGGAAATGTCAATCGACATCTATGTTTACAAGCCACGAATGTGTAAACCCGGAATAATGATTTCTGGTCATTTCTTTTTGAACAGAAAACTTTACCGTCTACAGAGATTGTAAACCTTGTTCAGTGAATTGCTATTTCTGTTGTTGCGAAAATTTTCTGACAGTTTGATTGCAATTTGGTTTGAACAGGAAGATGGGATCTCGTTTGTACAATCGTTTTGATTGGCCATTTTGCTTGAGTTGGTGAATGTCAGGAGAATTAAAATTTTAATCAAATTAAAAGAAATTTCGTTGGCATTAGTTATTTCCTAAAAGCAATAAATCATACTTTTCTATGGGTTTACTGGATAGTAAACCACTTGGGATGTTGTGAGAACACTCGAAAAGTTTGATTAAGTTTGATTTAGTCATGATTTACAAAATTCAGTCTTCCACCACATAATGGATATGGGTCACCCCATCGGAATGCAAAAAGCAGTCATTCTAGATAACGAGGAACAACGGCACAGGAGAGGAATGAAAGAAGCCATCTAGAAATGTATTGAGATGCCCTCCCTAAACAGAAATGGTGGACTCCACTTCCAACTGCCCCATAATTATATGGGATCAAGTTTTGCTAGGCGATCCTCATCAGCTGACTTGTAAACAGACTTCCACTGAAATCAATTTACCAAAGAAAGACTAAAGAAGACTGGAGGTTCTGGTTGCAACATCATATTTTTATGATTTCAATATTTATGGTGTTTCATTTTAACTATCTCTATAAGTTCACTATGATTTAAATTTTAAATCTTGTTATTTTTGATTGACAGAATATGATCACTGGTGCAGCACAAATGGATGGTGCAATTCTTGTTGTAGCAGCTACTGATGGTCAAATGCCGCAAACCAGGGAGCATCTTCTTTTAGCCAATCAGGTTTGGTTTGGCCAGTAATTGATTAATTGTTGTAACATATGATTTTTGTGTCAATGTTTTTCCCACAGAAAAGTCCTGTGGATGTTACTGTATGATTTTTCACAATATCTGATCAGAGTTTTCAGTCGAAGATTTAAGGAGGCATTCCAGGGACCCCAGGCTCATTCTTTCATTAGGGGTCCAAAGGAAACCAAAGGGGATGCCACCTAAGCAAGGGGAATGGTTAATAAACAATTTTTGTTTGATTTAATTTAATTTCCTAAATGGAAAAATTATGATTTAGATTTCAGCCTACTGTATTTTACTATAATTGCTACAGAATTGGACAAAAGGACTTGTATTTCTGCTTAAAGATTATGTTTTTAATTCTGGCCAAATATTTACTGTAATAGCTATCAATCTTTTGCATCCCAGGGAAGCAAATCATTTCAACTTTTGCATCCATTCCCAAATTAATTTTTTCCGTAAAACATAAAATTTTTGTGTTTTTTTGAAAATCCTGTCTGATGCTGTAATCATTTTATGATTTCATGGGCCACATTCATATTGTGCCTTGGACAGACTGTTTAACTGGACAGCACAGTTGGCCGCAATCTTGTGTGATAATGATGAGCCACTGATCAGCAGTCCACCTTCTCTGATTTTGTTTGGTGAAAATGCTGATGGAGTTAGTAGTGCCAAAATATCAGTAAACATAAATTTAAAATTTATTTGACCAAGATGGTAAAAATGGGAGGTGTACACAATGCTTCAGATCTGTTCCCAGAATTTCATTCTTATCATTTTTTATGTTACTGTTAAGCTCATTACAGATATTATGGAGAGTTTTTTATCGAACTGAAAATTTGAAAGTAATAGTTTATATTTAAATAGCTAATTCTCTTTTATATTTATTGGTTACACACTGATGTAAACTAAATGTTTCAAAGTGCCTATAAACCAATATTGTTGTTGTTGTTGTTATTCTTGTCAATATGCATGTGTACACACCTGTAGTTTTCTTTAACCCAATCTTACTTACTTACTTATCGTCTCTTCCCGAGTGGGAAATAGGGCTGCAACAGGGCCACGCCATTTTTGGCAATCTTTTGCGAGTTTACATGCCTCGCCCCACATCAAATCCATTTCTTAGAGCTCTCCTTCAATTGCCCTGCACCAGGTTTGTTTTGGCCGTCCAGGTTTACGCCTCTCAACAGGGGTTCACTTTAATGCTGTTCTTGCTGTGCATCCCTCATCCACTCTGAGAATGTATCCAAGCCATTTCAGGCAGTGCCATTTGATGTCCAAACAATCTAAAACATTACTATTCTTACCTCAGGCCTATCTCTGTTTTTCTTGTAAGTATTGTTAATGAGTGTAGTAATATTTGATTGAATACAATGATACATGTACTTAGTGCCTGACTCTTGCATTAACTCTGCTCAGGTTGGTGTAAAGCACATTGTAGTATATATAAACAAAGCTGATATGGTTGACGATCCAGAGCTGTTAGAGCTGGTAAGTTTTTTCTTAGGAATCTTATTAAAATTCTGAAAAGGTGTCAGTGAGAAGTATCTTCTTTAGTATGAAAAGGCTTAAAATTTCCTGTAGACCCAGAGGAAACATGACAGCTAGAATATCAGAAATTTACAAGACCTAGCTGCCCATGGGTGCTAAATGTAACAGTCCTCCAGCCATCATAAGTCAGCACTGCAGCAACATCAGTATTATCAATGACAATTACACTCTGTGAATATAACATGAAATGTCTCACTTCATCCATTTATAAACAAACACAGCATTTTAATTTATATCAAAACCAATATTTTTAAAAATTATCAAAAAATTATAAATTAAAATTAATTTTAACAATGTTGTACTGTAAATATTACTAAGTCAAACAATTAATTTGAAATCAATTTACACTGGCCATGTTTAAATATCCTTAAAAATCTGCTTGGTAAAGCCTGTGTTAGAACTGTCAATCTGAGTCAGTTTATGATTTATCTTATTCCAATGAAAAGTCTGAGGCAGATGATGAGGATATTGGTTTACTTTCTCTGACAGTGATCACCTTTAAGTAGTTGTCGAGGAGCTCCTTGGCCTTTGATATAAATATGCATCCATTGTGCACTGCTTTTTTCGCTTGCTGCAATTTCAGTTTGTAATCTTTGTTTCTCCTTTCGGTTGCATTCTTTTGGCTATAATTCAGTCTCACCTGGGCTTGAGTAAACCATTATTATAAAGAATAAGCATTTATTTCTTTAGTCAAAGTGGTTGGAATTTTCTGGGTGGGCTACGAAATGTTTTGCACTAAATTCTTTGGTCCATGAATTTTTTTTTGCCAGCTTTTGGGTGGGCCGCGAAATTTTTTTGGAAATTTAAAAAATTCTTTCCACCTCCCCCCCCCCTTCCTAGCAGATACTTTCTGACCGGTCCCTTATTTCGTAAGTGTTGTTCGCTTGTATCACTGATTACTAATTGCTATCATTATTTCTTTCTTCCATAGATAATGACCAACAGTAAAACACAGTTCTACATCGAATTCCACTCATCTTGCTTGGAAGGTAATCATTTGTTTGAGCGAACGATAATTATAGTTGGCACAGTTTGCAGGAAATTCCGCGGCAATAATTTCTATTTACAAATGTAGGATCTAGTTTAGATCGAAGAAGTATGAAGTGGCGTCCGGGTTTACGTAGCTTTATCCAGAGACGGGGCCGAGGGGATGAGCAAGAGAACCACAACGTAAAGCAGAGTGATTGTCAATTTATCGTTCTATGACACTATTGAGTGTAAATATTATTAAGCATGTTTGGTGTTTATGTGCGGAAAGCAACTAGCAGTCGCTTTTCTTCTAGCTGGGACAGTGACACTTCAAGTCAAACTTCAAAAAAGGCGTGTTTGACGCAGTGGTGAGATCTCTGTGTTACAAGGATAGGAATTGTCCAGAAAGTTCGCGAAGGTCAATGTCACGCAATGTGATGTTTCAGGAATTTTCTAGAACTGTGACTCATCAGTTTTAAAATAGTTTGTGAATCGTAAGTTTAGAAATAGAGTTTATTGTAATAGCTGTAAATAGTTACTTTTGGAAACTTCTAGACTCTCTTCAGATAGCTATATACCAGCTTCTGCTGGGGGTTAACCTGCGATGGATTAGTGTCCCGTTCATAGGGAGTTAGTGACTCTCATCCGCTGAATACTACAGAAACTGGAGATAAGCTCCGGCTTCATTAGATTACTTAATAGGCTTTTAAAAAGGTTTTAGCATTTGGCTTCAAAGAACAAAATTGGCAGTCACTGCGAGTTTTCCTCATTCGTTTCTGACCACCAAATGAAATTTGTTCGTAATTAAATACTAGAAACAATACGTGATTTTTCAGCGCACTTGTACTAAAGCATGAATTTTAAAATAGGTCTTTCTTGAACAGTAATAAGCAAAGCAAATAGAAAGCCGGTTTTCTTTGTATGGTAAAACAAAAGCGAAAGAGAATCGTGTTTATATACTACCAGAAGCTCGTCGTACCAGCAACGAGCTTCTGATACTATAAATAATACATGGTTTTTTGACCAATCAGTGCGCTTGTTCTTGTCAAAATTGGTTCATAATGCCTTGTGTTGGAAAATTAGAAATGTTAAAGATTGCCTTTGATAACCTTTCTGCATTCCTTTGTAGAAGTAA
>JAOCPT020635499.1:0-17504 GCA_026546935.2 Palythoa grandiflora
ATAAAAATTAAGTTATTGATTAATTTCCATTACAGTTTAAAATAACTTGTTTAAATTAGGGCTTTAGTATTATTAAGTAAACGTCACTTTTTTAATTAAAAACTACAAAGTGTTTCTTCGCATTACTTTTAAAAGATACTTGATGCTGTTATTGAACGTGAATTTAGGACTTTCTTTGGTTCGCTTAATCGTAATTGCATTTGTTTTTACCTAATTATATTTAATCAGCAACGATTACTTAATATAAAGATCCTTATAATCCACAGGATCTTGATGTTTCCTAATTTATTTTTTGTTTAAAATCAAAACGTATTACTATAACTTTAACCTTAGGAATCAATAACCTCACAACTGGAGCTTACGGATTTAATTTCATTCCCTACAAATGCTTCCGTACAAAAATTGTTTAAGAGTAACATTTGCAGCCGGTCCTGTTTGAGAGATGAAGAACATTTTTTCGTGTGAGATGAAAACAACTTTGATTTGAAATGCATGGCATATATTCTCTTTGATAGAAGCAAGTTTAGAAAAAGTTCTGCTAGTCTCTATCTTGCTTTTTCGCTGTGTCTCAGTGTAGCCAGTTAATTTTCATTAAATTTGTGTTTACCAGCGGGACATGTTGAAACTCTTGGAGAATTTCAAGGGGGTAAGACTTCTTAATATTTTAAAAACATTCTTGGTTCTAAAGACAACTCTTGTTTGGTTGGTGTCTTTATCAGCAGTTATCAACTTGGTATTTTCCTGGATTATGCTAACTTGTTTGTGTGGCTATTTTGCAATGTAACATGTCTTGGTTGTATTACCAGACCTCTCCCATCATCACGATTGTATTCATTGGGTGGAAACTGTTTCTGCAATCAAGACAAGTGTTTGCACTGACCATGTATTGTGTGGTCAATGTTTAGCCACTCATACGAACACGAGCTAATAAGAGTGTAATTCAGACCAAAATTTCCTTTAAAAACAAACGTAGAACAGTCAATAAAAGCGTTTTTCATCGTTAGTAAGTTATTAATGGAGCAAAGAAAAGGTAGGTTAAAGTATTCTGTAACTAAACCAGTTACTAAATCAAAACCTAAATATGAAAACAACTACATTTATTTTACATTAACGTTTTAGTCATGTGTGCTGAAGACGTTTTCGGTATTTGATTGAAAAGTCTAACTTTAAATAAAAACTTTAAAGTCAAAGTGAACCGGTTTTAAATGGCTTTAATTGTAAACATGTCGAACCTTGCAACAAAATGTTAATTCGATAACTACTTTTGCCAACGTAAATGGTTGTACAGTGACCTAAACAAAGACGATATGAAGTAGCTATGTAATGTATTTTTGTACGTACAAATTTGATTGAAAAATTGGGCAGTGAGTAACAGTTGCACGCGATAAGTCGAAACATCATTTTATTTATGTATCAGATGAACGTTGGTGACCAAGCCACGTCATAGATCGCTCTATTCCTGTAAAAGGTAGAGCTTTACACAAAAGAAGACAAGCTTTGGTATTTATTTGTAATATATTGATTTGAACCATTTTCAACAACAATAGAGTATTGCTTTTAATCAGTTCTTGCAGTAGGTGAATATTTGATGACAAAAACGTATCAAACACAAAACGTGTCCACGTATATAAATTTCGGCTGAGCGTCGTAAAAAATAAGAAAGATAGGCCAAGACATTACTTTAGGCAAATCACGTGCGTTATGAAAGGCAAGATGCAGAACAACATGTATTCATCGCTCATTCGTTTCTCTCTTTTGAATGGCGGCAAAATAATGCACCAAAAATCTGAAAGTAAATTAACACGTGCATTGGAAACACTCTTGTCTTTGTGTGAAAAAGGTAATATTAAATTGACAATTTATAACATGCCGGTAAGCGTTCATGATCTTTAAACAGTTAAAGAACAAGATCTTGAAACTTGCTGGCATTCGCTTTCTTCATTTAAAGATATAAATCCCCCTTTGTCTTCCTACATACACGATATTCAAACATGAAGGTGTTTATTGCAGAAAACATTGCTGAGGAGAGTCTTTTTTACGTTGTCAGCCCGAAGGACATTGTTCTTGCTAAGGTGAGCGTTTTCATCGTTTGACATCTCCTGACTGGCTGAACTCTAAATTAATTTAACCCTTTAAGCCCCAAGCATGACAACTGACGTGTTGGTAAATTCTCCTAACTGAGCTAAATACTTCCTGTATAAAGAGTATGGGAGAATTTGGCATTTCAACTTTCACAGCTTATTCCACATAATCATTTCCGTATTTCTCATTATTAGTTATATTATTTTGTTTCAGTTATGTAAGGAGAAGTTAGATGTTGATAAATTGCCTGGGTCTGAAAGGTTAAACTTAGCATTTGGAGCACAGATGGTTGTCCTAATGGTTGCTGTTTTCTTCTTTTTCAGTCTGGTTTTATTTTCTTTTTTTGTTTTCTCGAATACCTTTCCTCCTGAGCACAACAGGCCACATTTAAGAGGAGAGAAAGGAAATACATTTGCAGGGAGAAAGAGAAAAATCTCTGATCCCATGAACTCGAAATAGATCTACTGTTGCTCTACAAACTGAGCAGATTTCATTTTCTTATTGCACAAACCATCCAGGAGTTGAAAATCTATTTTCAAATACACCCCCTTTGTGTTGTTGTAAGCCTGTGTGAATTCTGGTGAAGTTAAAATGTATTTAATGACCGATTCAGGATATTCTCAAATTAATTCCTACATAATTTCAGACGCACTCTGCCAGTACAACATCCCTCATAATATGTATATAGCTGAATCCATTTACAAGCCTAAGTGACCCATTGGAGCCGGTGCTTATCTCCAGTTTCTGTAGTGTTAAGCAGATAAAACTCATTGATTCCCCTGGACGGTACATTAATCCATCGCAGATTAGCCCCCAGCAGAAGCTTGTACTCATTTTAATAACCCCGGGACGATGGAAAGCTGAGTTAACTTTGGCAGAAAAGAAGGTCACACAAATGTTCTTGAAACACTCGGCTGAGCTGAGGTTTGAGTCTGGGACTTTTTAGGATCCATGTTGGCATGCGTCTGTTCAGTAATAGATAACAGATGACGTCAAACTGTGGTAAGAACAAAAAGTGGTACACGAGGTGATAGCCAAGTGTGTCACTGATGTTCTTATCACAGTTTAACGTCCTCTGTGATCTAGTACTGAATAGACGCACAAAAACGTGGAATCTATTTTGTTTTATAATATATTATAAAAAAATTAAAAACTTTGTAATGGTGACGTCAATCGTGCGTCAGTCCTCCAATAGATTATAGGGAGAGCCAATCAAATGGGAGCACCACTTGGGTTATCATATAAATATATAGGATATTTTCTTTCAAATAAAGAGTTAACTGTATGTTTTGTACATTTCTATAGCCACGCGATGTTGATGATCACATCAGTTGGTTAGTGGAACATCGCAAGTACGAGGTACTAAATCATCCTGAAACGTTTCTGCTCTTGAAACCTTCGTAATATTTTCATTATCACTTATAAAGCATCTTTTTCAATTGTACGAACTTCAAAAGCTCGATATCACATCGTTTGTGTGATGCAACATGATAAATACGATATGCTAAGTCATCCTGAAACTCTTTCCGATTTTTCACTGACACCTTAAGTTTTTTTTCATTATGTGTGAACCTAAGACTTTAACACAGTAGTATTTGTATTTCATATTGACCACAGCAAATAAAAATTATGTCGTACGTGTAACTGTGCCGTATCACCACCAGTACGTGGAGAAGCAGTGTAGATGACCACTTGGTCTGGCACCTTGCTGTCAAACAGGGAGTAAGAACATTGGAGGAGACGAGAACTGCATACCTGTCTGGAAAGAGAGCCAGCCAGAAGAAAAGCGGCCCAATAAACCCAGAAGGCGTCTTCCTTCATCAGCTCCAAATGTATTGGAGACTGCTACCCTACGATTGTACTACACAGCCAATCACCTGGAAACCTAAACAGCAGCTACTCCATCATCTCCCGCAGACAGAAGGATGCCAACCATAAGCTTTTCCCAAAATGTTTCCACTCATATACACTTTTGTTATTAGTGACAATTGTTTTCACTGTCAATAGGTTTCTGAAGCATGTAAATGAGTCGTAATATGTAAATTAGGTACAAAACCGCAGTTGCAGGCTTCGATCCCTGACCTTGCTCCAAGTAGACTAAATTAAAATGCAGTAATAGTTTTGATGATGCTGATAGTGATGGAAAATAATTACGTGGCTGGAGACTGTTTCCTGTTTGCTAATATACCAGGGCTGGAAATTAATGAGTAATTTTTGCATCGGGCATAAAGGTTGCCGGAGTGGCGAGTAAAGATGAAGAACTTGTATTAATAAGAACATACCAGTTTTAGTCAAAAATGGCACTGCATTAGACCACCAAGTTATTGATCATAACTCTGCTTGTTTGTAAACAGAATTTCTAACTTCATGTCGTTTTGTTGAATAGAAACCTTTAAAACGCTAGCTGTCCAATCGTACATTTGAAAAAGAACGTAAACTATTTGAAACTTTGACTACAGCCTTACTTTTAGTTTCGTTTTATTTTGGGCAAGTAAAATCTCCGTCGGGTGAGTGATTTCCAGATGTTACTCACCCAACTGACGAGTAGTTAAAAAGTTAGTTTCCAGCCCTGATATACACTATTCATACCCCATCCATGCTTCGTACGGTCATAAAAAACTAAAAAGCGTAAGTTTTCAACAATCAAATTTTAGGACTTGAAGGTCCGTAAAAAGCCAGACTGCATGTCCAACGTGTACTTATTTTTCCTAAATGTTTTGGGTTGAAATAGAGGCCGAAAAAATTCTCTCTTTTTTCTCGCCCTCTGAAATTCGATAAAGTACCACCAACTGGAACAGTCGCGGTACATTTGTATAAAGTCCTAAAATTTCAACTGAAATAATTTTTGCGAATCCTGCTTTTCGTATTTTACTTGAAAACTGAAAAATATTTCCTATCAACAGGAAGCTCTAGCAGATGCAGAAAAATACAGCAAGGAGATCAAGAAACACAACTACAGGGTAATTCTTGTGATAATGTTTTACATCCTGTTGATATCACGTGTATCGTTTACTGTGGTTTAAAGCTTTGCCGAATTTGTTTAGACCGATCGAGCAAATCTCCAAGAAAATGTTAGTGAGAGAGCCAGGCGTGTCAGTTTGTTCTGGCACTGTGTTATCAAAGGAAAAGGCACTAACTCTGAACCAAGCTGAGTTAATAAAGCTAAACATTTGTGATTAATGTCACAAAAGGGTAGATAGTGTAATTGACAGATACGTTTTTTAGATAAACATCGGCCTGGAAATTAAAGCTGGCTTCATCTTACCTTCTGTATTAAATCCAAGCAGTTGGATTTCAACTTGTGTGGATAATATTTTTAGGTTCTGTGCCCACAAACCATTGGTACATACTTTTCTATTCTGTAAAAAGTTGCTCAAAATCAGTTTTTAATGCAGTTGAATTTAATAAGCACACATTTTGACATTTTAAATTGTGACAGTTCCTGCATAAAGCAATTACATGAAACTTTACTCTTCAACAGTTGCAAGAACATTAAGATAGTGGTCTTAAACTCATTTCCACCATGAAATCTCAACTGGAAGACCATTTTCAAAATGTTACAGAATATGATTTCCTTGGCTGGCGGATGCCATTTTAAACACATGTAATAATATCACAGCTGACTTTACATACATCACCTTGGGTTCAGTTGGTTAACAACTGATATAATGTTTTATATATCTAACAGTCAGTTGTCTAACACTAGTAATCAGGGGAAACGAATTAATTTCCGTTTCTGTACTTTTGTCGTCACAGTAGTGACACGTTACTGGTCACGATCGCCTGTAGTCTCCTGAGCTAAGCAGTCAACCATTCCTTTACACTTGTGAAGTGATGATGGAGGCACAAACCACATTCGACTTGCTGTTGTGAATGGCCATGGTGAAATGTATTGCTTTCTCTTTATCTTAAATGTATTTTTTGCCTTGAAAATATTATTTCCACAATATGTTACATGTTTTAAAATGTTTTCATCTTCAGTATTTTTTTCCCGTTTTTCTTGATTTGCTCATGCTGGTATAGAATTTGTTTGGATTAATGCTTGAATACCAAGTCAAACCTTTTTCAAAACTTTCAGGATATTGGCAGGACATTTCTAAAGTCATTGATGGATGAGGAAAAATTTGCTCAAGCTGCCAGGTATCCTCGTCATAAATTTTGATATTTCGAATGTTATAATCTAAAAACCTCTTTGAAAACCTAGTGGACTATCTCCTAAAAAATTGTAATAGTTATCTAGCAACTCCTAGAATCTTCCAGCTGGTAATTTTACTTGGAACTTTAAGTTACCTTCAGCGTGTCATCCTCCTTGCGCCCAAGTGGCTCATAGGGCTTTGTCTCATTTGTTAATTGATTTTTTTTAATTTATATTTTTAACTTTATACAACCTGTAAATAGTGTCTTTGAATTTTTTAGATATGGGCACTATAAAAACCTTATTATTATTGTTATTATTATTATTATCATTATTATTATTATTATTATTATTATTTTTATTATTATTATTATTATTATTATTATTATTAATGCTCTTCAAATTAGGTTGTTTTAAAATTCCCAGGAACCCTTAGGGGTATACCCCCCTCTAACTCTGTATTATTCTGCCTTGTCTTCCGTAGCATGTGCGTAAAGGTACTTGGAGATGAAAAAAAGTTGTGGGAAGATGAGGTTTACAAATTCTCACGTAGACATCAGTTACAGGTTTGTTCAGGAGAAGGTGTTAATCTAAAATTTACTTTATTTTTGGTTGCATTTGTGTGCAGCCTCTCATATCTGTTGTTTGCAATTTTTCATTCACATTTTAGTTGCTTGAGTCGTATAGTTTTAAGTTGCCTTTAGACTCGTATCGTTTGTTTATGATTCTTCTTATGTTATGGATTTTGCTGATGCGATTAAGTGTCTGTGTTAGTGTTACAAACGGTTGACCAGTTTGCCTTGAAATCTTCAGGCTGTGGTCAGATTGATCTGTGTGTTGTCTTACAATACAATACAATACAATACAATACAATACAATACAATAAACTTTATTTCACAAGGGTGATATATTAACCTAAAAAAGGTTTTCCAACATATGTCATCTAGAGCTGAATCCCTTACCCGGTTTGCTTCAACTTCAACTGAATGCGCCCATTGAAAAGGTTTAGCATAAACCATAGATAAGCACTGGTAACCTTATGAATTGTTAGGAAAGGATAACTATAGTTAGAAATAGGCATTTCCGTATTACGATCCAATGCTCACAAACAAAACTACCAACTCGAGGTCAGGTTCTCCAAAATACAGCAAATGCATTAGAAATGAGCACTTGCCCTTGACTTGAAGGTTTGTTTGTGAGCAATGGAGCGTAATTTGGAAACGGGCTGTTAACATAATGATCGTGGAAATCAGATTAATTTGAATGTTATTTGAACACTTGTATTACCAGGCCATTGCTCCATATATCCCTCGAGGAGAAGTAAGGCTGAGTCCAGCTATTTACGAGATGGTTCTGTACGATTTCCTGACGAAAGACTACAAAGTAAGTCAATTTATCAGGTATTACTTACTGTTAATCATTCAATTATTATTATATTTTTGATCTTGAGTTTGAGCAAGAAAACATTCACTGCATTCTTAACTAACTGTAGTAGGTTTTGTACCAGTCACGTGACTCAAGAACATTTCTTAAAATATTTGAAATTTTGAAACCGATACAGTATTTCTTTGAAGAAACTGTTGTCAATACCTAGTTTTTAACAACTGCTTGCTGAAAATAATTTTTTTTGGATTTGATGAGATATGCAAAAAACAATCCAGCTAATTTGCATATTTTGGGTTTCGGTTCATAATTTGTAAGCTATGAACAAATTTGATGATTTTATTTTAGAAAATGTTTTATATTAAAACTTTTATTAGAAAAGAAGCCTAAAAATGACTTGTGGCTTTGCTCACTCTCCAAAATCTTGTTAGCTTTTGGCTGCCATCTTGGTCGGCAGCTGTCATGGTGGCCTCCAATTTCATCCGCACTTCTCATTTTACACTGTTTTCTTTATTTTTTGGCCACTATTTGCAGCCTTGAAAAAGCATGCATAGAAAGCTAATTATGTATAACTAAATTGTTAGTTCTTATTATGAATATATTTATTTTCGTGTCTTCTCGTAGAAATTCCGAGAATTGATTAGAGAATGGCCAGCAGATCTGTACAGTGTGCAGCCAATTATTAGCGCAGTACAGGTAGGTACTTGTCAATGGTGTGAATTATCCAGTAACTATCTCGTTGGGCACAGTTGAGTACTTTGGTATTAAATACCTTTGGAGTGGGTGTGCAGGGCTGGAAATTAACATTTTTAGCCACAGTGTACTCACTAAATGGGCGAGTAGCATCTGGAAATTGCTCTCTCGACTGAAATTTTACTGCTCCAAAATAACTGAAAAAAAGTAAAATCAAGGCTGTAGTAAAAAGAAGTCTTCCTTTTTAATTAAGATTAGAAAGATATCTGTTTACAGGTTTCTTTTCGATACAAATGACATAAATTTAAACTTGTGTTTACTAACAGACAGAGTTATGATCAATTAACTTGGTGGTTTAAAGCAGTGGTAATGTTGGCTGTAACTGATGTGTTTTGAGTAATACAAGTCCTTAATTTTTACTCGCTAGTCGGGTGATCTTTTCACAATTTCTGCTCGACCGAGGCACAAATTACTTGACATTAGTGAGCGGGCGGATGTTATTTTCCAGTCCTGGGTGTGTAATAGCAGAAATCGCAGTTTTGAATTCACTTTGCTTTTTAACACGTCCTTCTGCCTGTAGGACCAGCTGGAGAGTGAACCAAAGAACCAGATTCTTCTGGAGACACTTGGGGAACTGTACGTATAAACAGACGTTCCACGTATCAGTGATCAAATTTTTAACCTTATAAGATAACACGGGAACGTCTTGTGAAAGGGGAAGGTCCCCATGAAATTAAATTACTTGTGAGTAGATTACTGGGTTTTTTTTTATTTTCAAGGTTAGTTATGGAATTTTGTAAACTATAGTCGGTGCAGTGGTAAGATCTCTGCTTTAGAGTCACAAGGTTCCTCGTTTAAACCTTAGCTCTGCCGAACGTTAAACATTTATGTGACCTTATTTTTGCCACTCGTCTTTCTATCCTTAAGAAGTCAGTAAATTGAGAACCAGCTTCTGCTGGGAACTAACTTGCGAGGGACAAGGGACCCATCGAGAGAAAGCCAATGATTCTTATCTGCTTAAAGACTACAAAAACTGGAAATATAGCAGTGGCTCCAACAGCCTTAAGGCTTGTAAAAAAAGTTAGGTAGCTGGTAAATATAAAAAGTGTGTTAAGGAAAAATTAATTGTTTTCACTGACCTTGAGCTGATCAGGAAATGGATATTAGTTCCTGGGTCATCAGATCGTTACTTATGTCTCATGTATTTTTATTCACAATCGTTGTCATTTTCATTGTGTTTTTGTTACAGGTACACGCGACAGAAGAGATACGACAAGAGCTTGGCAATTTATTTGAAGTAGGTGGTCTGTTAACCTTCTTTCCTTTATTAGTGACTGTAGTTTCAATCTACAGTTTAAATAATATTTCTTTTTCAAACTTATAAGCATTAGGCCATATAAATTTTTTCCTTGAAGAGTTTGATAAGCCAACATCTTCCATTCCGTGGGTGAGTAAATTCTAGGACATAGGTTGATATCCAGTAGTATAAACTTTTCACTTTACTGTGTTTGTATGATTCGTTCAGATGTTGAACAAACATTGTTTTTCTTTTAAAATAGAAAATAGTTAAAAAAAACTTGCACCATTGACTTATGCAAATTGTTAACAGAAGCAAAATTACTTCATTCACATGTTAGGCCTTTCGGACCCAGATGTCATCTGCCAAAGTAAAATCTGGATACCACTTAGGTAGAAGGACACAGAGCCACCTTTACTATGTCTCCTTGCTCAAGAATATAGAGAGCTTACATAAAAATACTTGGAAACACATGAAAATACGCTGGAAAATATAGAAATACATGAAATATATTGGATTCCATAACATCATTTTTTGTATTTCCAACACGGAGTGCTAACTGCCCAATTTTTGTTGTTTTTGTGTCATTCTCCATATACCTGTAAAGTGAATCGCTATTTCCTCTGCAATATTTTATTCCGGCTTCTCCAGTTGTAGAGTTTCAGATGTTCATCAAAGTTCCTCCGTTTTAATCTTGATGATCAAGTATTTGAGTATAATCAATCCATCTAAGAGTCTAAGATGGAAATGGGCGATTACCCAGTTGGAATTGTCCACAGTTTGTTTGTACCATCAACCCACGAGACCCTGGGTTCAAACCCGGCTTTGTTTGGTGTTAAATACTTGTGTGAGTTTTCTTCCAAAGTTGACTCAGTTTTGACTCCTTATGAGATTGGTAAATTGACTACCAGCTTCTACTGGGGATTAACCTGTTACAGATTATTGTAACAGCAAAGGTAGTCAATGACTGTTATCCACGTAACACTACAGAACCTGGAGATAAACCCTTGATCCTATGGGCTATCAAGGCTCATTAGAATAAGCGGCAGGATAAAACCAATAAGAAAACTGAGGCCTATATGAACATCCAATAGCCAGCAGGTTTTTTATGTAATTGATGCGTAATTCTGATGTATCAACAGGTTGGGCCATACTGGAGTGTTTAACCTCATTCATGAACACGACCTGTTCCGTTCGATTCAAGACAAGATTGTCATGCTGATGGAATTTGATAAGGAGGTATAGTGAACATTTACCATGTTTGAAAATTAATTCAGATTTCTCAGAATTGCTTTAGACCCAAGGAGGAAATCCGGCCAAGGTGAAACCAGTACGGCTGGGCGTCTTCACAGCCAGAATGCCAGTCTCTATTGTTTTGTAACTGTATGCTCTCATTTAAAGTTTTTTGATATAAATTTATCTTGGTATTTGCTCTGTTTGATACATCTGAAATCAGTTTTCTTTTTCGTAATATGTATTTTGCGTTTCGTTTAGAAATTGTTCGAGTTATCGTAATTAACGTATATGTCAGTAAAAAGTATTCAAACTTAGAATTGGCACGACAGCTTTCATTTAAGAAGTAAAGCACATCTATCGTGTTTGCTTAGGCTAAAGCAAACCGGCCAGGTGCGTTAAGGAAAAATCAAGAACAAGTAGTGCAAATACGAAAATGAAGGGTGAAGCAGCTGTTTTATTTGTATTGATTTCTTGTCTAATCTAATCTCTAAGACATGTTCTAATTTTTGTTTCACCTCCTTATATGTTGGTATGTGTTGTTTCCTTCTTGTATATATTTTATTTTTCTTATGGGTAAGAGCTACTTGAATAAAACTGTAACAGAGAGAAAATAAGTTCGAACTATTTAATGTACATGAATTAGTTTTTTTGATATATTTGTCCTGTGTTTTTGTTTCTAGAGCGCTGTGAAAATGCTTCTGGATAACTTGGACAAAGTCCCAGTAAGTGTCTTAGTATTTCGCCATTCATTTAATTATACTATTAATTTTACTATTTAACTACTTTATTCCAGAAAGCAGGAACAAATTTTATAACTAGAGCATATTATATTTTGTGAAATAAACTGCACAGCATTTCCTAAAACAAAGGTAATCCAAGCCCTGCCATTTAAGGTGAGCAATCACTCTTGCACATCGCGCATGCAAAGGTAATCTGAAAAGAGCGATAAATCACTTGGTGATCTGCTAAAAATCACATTACGTATCAGGAAACACAGTACTTAGTGCGAGAATTGTGTGGTAATGCAGTGGTGTCATTTTAGGTGCTTTTTAACCACTCACTCAATGAAAAAAATAGCTTACTGCAAGGCTGAAAACTAACTTTTTTAACTACTCGCCAGTTGGGAGAGTAGTATCAGGAAATCACTCACCCGACTGAGATTCTACTAGCCCAAAACAAAACGAAACTAAGGCTGTAGTAAAAGTCTCTGACACAAAGATTTTACGTTCTTTTTTAATTATGATTAGAAAGACAGCGCTTTACAGGTTTCTATTCAATACAAATAACATGAAGTTAAACTTTGTGTATACTGACAGACAGAACTAACTTGGTGATTAAACTTTCAGTAAATAGTTTTTAAAAAAACTATTCAGTGGGTCGGCGAGTAGATACAAACTTGAAGTAATGTTGATAAATAAATTATCATTGCCGTAGGAATTTGAAAAAGCTGATGTTTCGAGCGTTAGCCCGTCGTCAGAGCATCATTCATTCATCTGATCATTGTTAGTTTTGACCATTGGCCTTTCACTATTTGCATTTCTGTAACTATTAACAACCTATGTATACCCTTCATTCTCTCAGCTTTTTCAGATGCTCTGACAAACAACATTACTTTAACTTGGTGGTTAATTCAGTGCCATATTAGCTCAAACCGGTATGTTCTCACTGATATAAGTTGTTAGTTTTTACTCGCCAGTCGTTTTGCGATTTTTGCTTGCCTGAGGCAAAAATTGTTTGGTATTGGCAAGTGGGCGGATTTTAATTTCCAGCCCTGCAGCTGAAGCAAGCTTTTTTCACTCGCTACTTAAGAATTTTTCTATCTTCTTTTAACACGAGTATTACATTTATTTCATCTGGTGTTACTGATACTTTGATATTTGCCAATTGCATTTGTAGGTGGAGGAGGTTGTAAGACAACTAAACAAGAGATCAGAGCTGCTCTATACGGTACGTAAAGACAGATAAATGAGTTTTCTTTAAGATGGTATCTCTAAAATCTGGTTGTGGTTCATTGCTTGTATCAGATCAGATATTTAAAAAAAATATTTTGATCTGTTCTGGCTTGCTGTGGTAGATATTCAGAGCAATCATGTGTGAAGATAATTCCAACTTTTTGTTAGTTGATAAAAAGCTGTGTCAAGTGGTATGTAGTTTTGCTTAAACCGTTGAAGTGACTAATAACGAGGGATGAATTAGCTTTAGGAAAATAGCACAGGAGATTACTGAAGGGAAGTGGTCCTTGGTTAACAATGAACGAACATAACAACCAAAAGGACAATCTGACGAGCCTTAATTTTATCTGTAACCCATTTAGCCACCTTCTTTATTTACTTGTACTTATTGTTGAAATATTTTCACCATTCTGCAGTATCTTGATGCCTTATTCCAGAAGGATGCTCAGGCTGGGATGGATTATCACGAGCTGCAGGTGAACTGCCATTTTTCCTAGACCAATTATCCTGTGACACAATAACATACCCTTGCTCTGCTTCCAACTGGTGCAGACTCCTAAATCAGTTGGTACAATACTGCAATGGTATTCCTTTGATGGAGAAAATTGTTTTTGGGTGATAGCCTTGCACGAGGTTTGGTGTTTGGAGGGTATTTACATTTTGTGCTTATCCAGTATGTGATTTGTATGCAGGGCGCAACGATGTAAAAGTTCCTGTTATTAAACACACTGGACATTAAAATTGGTTTTCCTTGCCTCGGATTACAAGTAGTAAACCCCGCCAGCTTATGTTAGGGAGTCAGGTTGGCATAGTGGCCATCACTCGTGCCTCCCATCTTAGGATGGCATCCTGGGATCTGCACAATGGCTGAGATTTGTTGACTCTCAGTCTGACTCTGTGGGTTTGTCTCCGGGTACTCCAGTTTTTTTCCCTCTCTAAAATTGACTTTCACGCCAAGATCTGAGCTATCGAGCAATTAAATCATTACCCTATGGCTAGAAAGAATGGGTAACTACCTCCTTTGGAATTGACGTTAAATTTACTATTTATTTGTTATGTCAGGGAAAACTGGCTTTGGTCAGGGAAAAGTCGGGGAATTTTGTTCTCATGGTAGAGTGGGAACCTTGTCGTGCCACATCACTGGATAAAACAAATTCAATCAAAAGGACCCAGATATTTGAATGAATGTTAATTGTTGAATTTTATCATTCCGAGTTTGTTAATGCTAAACATAATATATATTATAAAAAGGATCTTTGGATTGCCAAAAGGCGTTATTCTTGATAAGGATACACAATTATTTTCTAAAATAATGGTAAAGAAACGATTAATTGGGGCATCGTATTTAATTTAGGAGTATTTTTACTACTGTTTAATGTTTTTGTTTTTAGGTGGCCCTTTATGCAGAGTTTGACAGGAGCAAACTTCTCCCGTTTCTTAAAAGCAGTAATTACTATCCACTACAGAAGGTAAGGAATTTGGAATGACAGGTTTTTGTCAATACAGGTTCTTAAAACTTCCTATAAGAGCACAAAAAATGCCTGATGCTATTTTTGACCGTATTTGCAGGTGTAGGATGACTTCATTTATAGCTCAAAATGGCAAACAGAAAAGCTGTCTACACTTTTCGTAAATCTGCTCGTTCTGTATCACTATGTTTTTCCCTTGTTCTAGGCCCTCAATACTTGCCAAGAGAGGAACTTTATCGAGGAAATGGTGTTTCTTCTTGGTAAGCATAACGTGCACCTCTGTCATATTAGTCAAACATTATCATTATCATCATCATCATCACCACCATCATCATCACCATCGACAACAACACGGTCATCATCATCATTGTTATTGTCACTATCACCATCATTACCATCATCATCGCCATCTTCATCACCATCTTCATCATCATCACCGTCATCATCACCGCCATCATCATCATCATCATCATCACCATCACCATCTTAATCATCATCACCATCATCATCATCATCATCATCACCGTCATCACCGTCTTCATCATCATCACCATCACCATCATCACCGCCATCATCATCATCATTAGTGGTCACTATTATTATATCATCTCTAATTTTCCTATTTCAGTTTTTCATCAGTTTAGTGTTGCATATGCTGGGTTATCGAATAGCTATCGAAAGACGTTTGGTCACGAAAGTTTTACTTTAGGTCATTGAAGGCACATATTGTGTAACAAATAGTTTAAGCTGTTTTGTTTTGATTAGAAAGGACAAAAGCAACACAGTTCAATATCTAACTAGTTTCCACTAACCACTGAAAAAACGCTTTCTCAGGGTGCACACTGTATTGTCAGGAAAACTAGTTTATTCACCTTTGCACAAATAACAAATTAATGTCAACAAAAACTGTTTGGTGTCTTGAAGCCTTTTTAGGTCCTTTAGGGCATGATGTTTAATATATTCAGGTTTACACAAGTTCGAGTTTTCAAATATTTTACCGTCTTCAGTTGATTAGCTCGTCCATGTTCTGTCACTCTTAAACTGGGCGACAATGCATGGCACCTTTAGCAAGGAGATATCTCTAAAACACCACTAAAACAAGGAGGCAACTCATGGGTTTTCAGCTTTGCCTGGTTTATCCCGTGTTGTGGAGTTTTCCACAAAGAGCAAAGCCAGGAAATGCCTGGAAAACCATGGTACTTCTAGCGTTCTGATCGGGTTATGTGTTCTTGCAGGACGAATGGGGAACAACCAACAAGCGCTGCAGCTTATTATTGAAGAGCAAAAAGATGTTCAAAAGGTCTGAGTTTGAATTTATTTAGGGTCGTTTATGAAATCTTGACACTTGTGGGTACTGAGAAGTCAGCATGGTGTAATGGTAATAACTCACACCTTCCACCACTAAAATTTGGTTTCAAATCCTGGCCTGTGCTCGTGGGCTGAGACTTGTCGATTTTAGTTGGAGTCGAGGGCTTTCTTCAGTTTCTTCAGTTCTCCCCTCTGCAAAAAGTTACTTAAACTAATTACATCTACATGTCGTGCTGTTCTCAGAGGTTGGATATAGATTGTTTGTCACCACTGTGGACACCTTTACATGTACTTATTCCGACCCTATTGAGCTGCACTGCTTCTGGGATTTAATGTGATGAGTGTGATTATAATACTGAAAAACTGTTACAGACTGTTGTTGTTGTTATTATTATTAATGTAGTTGTTGTTGTTGTTGTTATTATTATTATTATTATTATTATTGTTGTTGTTGTTGTTATTATTATTATTATTATTGTTGTTGTTATTATTATTATTATTATTGTTGTTATTATTATTATTGTTGTTGTTGTTATTGTTATTATTATTATTATTATTGTTATTGTTGTTATTATTATTATCATTGTTATTATTATTATTATTATTATTATTATTGTTGTTGTTGTTGTTTTTGTTGTTGTTATTATTATTATTATTATTATTATTATCGTTATTATTATTATTATTGGCGTCAGTGTTGTTGGTGCAAAGATAAGCCACTAGGTTTCAGGTTCAAATCCCGGCTCAGCCGAGTGTTGAATATTTGTGTGACCTTCTTTTCTGCCAAATTTGATTCCGCTTTTCACCCTCCCGAGGTCGGTAAAATGAGTACCAGCTTCTGCTAAGGGCTAACCTGCGATGGATTAGTGTCCCATCTAGGGGGAGTGAATAGGGAGTTTAAGCAATGAGGACGGCGATGCCATCGGCGACGGCAAAGAACAATAGTAAATACAATAACCGCACATTGGAATGCATCGAGCTGAGCACCTCCACGTTGTTGTCGCTGGAAACAGAACTTGAAAAGACTTTATTTTAGTTCTTGGGACGACGAGAACGTAAAAACAAAGCATGTTCACAGCATTTTTTTGCCTTCAAGCAGGAACATTTCATTGTTTTCTGTTCACAAAGCTTGATGCAGAGAAAAGTAAACCCTAATGACCCACAGAAAGAAGTAAAGAGCAAATCAGAAATGTATTTTTTGTGATCCATCGTCGTTGGCGTTGCCATCCTCGCTACGTAAGGTTTCCGATGACTTTCATCCATTTACCTTGAAAGAAAATGGAAATAAACACTGGCTCCAATGAACCTTTTAGCCTTGTAAAAGGATGTAGTTCTGTACTGTTCTGCTCTATTCTAATATTGTTGTTGCTGTAGCTCTTATTTATCATTTTGGTATATCATTCTTTTCTACTATGTTTCAGCGTTAAATGCTCTCATCGAAGTGTTGTAAAGCTAAAGATTGCTACATAAATGAAGAGTCTAGACTATGAAGAGTTGTCATTTATTGGTCCAATCTGATAAAAGCTTTTAACTAACTTGCAGGCCATCGAGTTTGCAAAAGA
Source organism: Palythoa grandiflora (assembly GCA_026546935.2). NCBI lineage: Eukaryota > Metazoa > Cnidaria > Anthozoa > Zoantharia > Sphenopidae > Palythoa > Palythoa grandiflora. Next base: position 17,118 of record JAOCPT020635499.1, read on the forward strand.
GCAGAATGATGAAGATTTGTGGGAAGATCTCATCAGATATTCTCTTAAAAAGCCGGGTACGTGCCAGCGCTGATCATATTTGTTTATTTTAGGAGCCTAATAGATGTCCTGGACGCCTATTCCCAGAACTAATTACAAACCCCTGTTTATTAATTTTTTTAGTCATCAAATGAATAAAATTTCGAAAGATAAGTAAGTTCTAATCAATAGTCAAATTCGTTCTTCTTCTTTGTGTGATTGATATTTGATATAAAGTAGCACATTCTAGTTTTGAGTTTCATTTTGTTCAACAGAGGCAGACAATGTTAGAGACCATCACCTTGAAGGGTTTTTGTAACAGTAAATTATGTTCCTTTGTTGAAAGTCCGAAGTTATTTAACAACGTTT
>JAOCPT020636231.1:0-15741 GCA_026546935.2 Palythoa grandiflora
GTTCAAATTAAAACAGCTGATGATGATATTGACAGCATTAGTGAAGTCTATGAAACTACATTAAATGACATTCTTACCTTTATTGCATTTGGTCTTTCCATCCTGAACACTGGTACGTTGGGCGTCATCATATATGTGCTTGTCAAGACCAGATTTTCCGCACCGCCACGTCAACGTATTTGCAATACTTGTAACAAGCCAAAACCACCAAAACCACGCAAGGACCTTCCAGAGTCAATTGAACTGAAAACTTTGAATGAAAAATGGCTGATGATGCCTTTTACACTGTTCAAATACCAGCACAGAACTTTCATTACATCCTTTCTAATGAACTGTCTGCAGTTTTGCTGTCACTTAACGGATTTATTCAAGCTTATACGAAAACAAAGTCTATGAACTTTTTTCCAATATGCGGACACTGTAACAAAGAACATTCAAGTAACACAATTTGTTTAGACTCTTTTCTAGATCATAACGCTTTAAACCTATTTTTAGATATTTTAGAATTCAGTAGAGTAATTATATGGGAAACAGACAACATAGTTGGATTAATTAGAAATCTAGGTTATTTTATTATTCCGGAATCGTTTCTTATTGATCATTTATTACCCACATTAGATACTACATACTTTCAACCTAGTACATATACTAGATATCACATTTTAGCCATTATCTATGAGTCGCACCGATAAAATTATTCTATCGTAGCATATAATCTTGGTGCATATTCATATAATAATAATCTACCTGTTACTCATCTTGATTTGACAAATAGTAACAATCTCCGCACGTTTAAACAAATAGTTCATAACAAAATTAGGACCCGTAACCCGAAAATTTATACATTTTCATTATCGTAAATTATGCGTTAGACTATCGTTTTATCATCTTGCTTGAGTATATAGGTTGCAACTCTGTGCTGAGATTCGAAAGTTTAGTAAACCACATTTTTTTTTGGACGCTTAAAAATCTTTCAGTTTAAACCAGTAAACGTGACAAACAAAAACATGAGATGATTGTCAACAAACCTGTTAGAACTTTTTGTCTAATTAGGCGGTCGCGAGTGCACGCAAATTGAATTTTGCCTTTCGAAAATAAACACTTTGTTACCTTTCGCCTATGGTTACTTTTAATAAGTGACTTAAGGCGTAAGTGTCAAATATTTTATGAAACAACATAAGGTAGAAAGGCTAAAGTGCACCAATCATCAAAACTATTAACACCGCGTGTGTGGTAAATCCTTACGGTTCTGACAGCATGACGATTGACATGTTATTGAACGACAATCATTTCTCAATAAACTCATTTCCTTTCTTTTAGGAAAATGGCTTCTCACGTTGTAGTTCAACTAAGCATCCGTCGTGCCAGGAACATCAGTTTTATTGACGAAATTGTCTTCAATCAAATAAAGCCTTTCACGACTGGGTCAATGGAGTTTTCTGCTCCGCGCGATCACGGTCACGATCTGCCTACTCAAGCAAACATTCTAAGCTATCTTTATAACGTCATCGATATTGTAAAATCTGGGCATAGACAGATCTTCCATACAGACCCAACCGAAATTATCTTTTTTGCTTACGGTGCCAAAACTCAGCTACTTAAAGATTTGTTAAACAATATCAATGTACAACCTCTTCTTTCTGTTTTGGATTTGCAAGACCTTGGTTGCCCCCGTACCACGGAACTAGGGTGTGATCGATACAATGGAACGAAGGCTGTTGCTCGCGCCCGTTGGCTGCAAGATTTTCTCTATCCGAACGAATTTCTGTCTTATAAATCATGTGAAACCACCTCAACCTCAATGACTCGGCGGTTGATCAATGATACACTTACTTACGGTTTAGTCAATTGTTCGAGTTGCTCTAAAATCGTATTAGTTTAAAAAATAAAACATGATTTGAATCGTTGTTTAAAGTGCTTATGCATCGAAATTTGAGTGTCCGATTTTGTTGCTTTTTATAAAAATATGTATTTTTGTGAACAAGATTGGCTAACGGGAACATGTTAAATTTTGCCACTGAACTGAGCTACTTTGACCCGAAATGTTTGGATTTCGCTCACGCCCCCTATTACGTCACATATAAGATCAAAACAAGCTCCGGAAGACAGCACGGAAGGCGAGATCAGCATACGTTGTCATATATTCGAGCTTATCAAATCTTTATTGAGAAACTCCAAAAGTAGAAATTGTGTAATAGTTATTAACGTAATGGTTAGTAATACTGTGCATGTAAAATTTGTAAATTGTGAAATAAAAAGCTTGCAAAAGGTGAGTAGTGTTAGTATTGTTTAATTGCTCAACTGACGTGCATCGTCACTATCTTCAGTATGACATCCAAATAGTTGAAACCTCGCGGAGGACAATCTTGATGTGCAGGAGGGCCAAATGGTTTAAGTTGTACAAATACACAGCATATAAAAGAAATATCAATTCGTAGATTCCCGAAAAATCCCAAAGTAAGAAAGCAGTGGATTGATTTTATTCAGAGGCAACGTTCAGGCTGGATACCCACAAACACTTCGATTCTGCGTTCGGTCCATTTCGAGGACTCGTGCTTCACAACGAACCGCCGAAATGCTTCTTCACTTTGAATAAAAGATGAGCGAGATGCGTTTCCAACAAATGATGTTGCTGTATCGCAGGCCGAAACAAAGCCAAACGTATTATGGCATTACAGATATGTAAGTTATTGTTTTTCTCTCCGTTTCGCAACTAAATTTGTACTTGACATGTATATAGTTGTTTTGTTAGATTTCGATTAATGAATAATCTAATTCTATTAACAAAACAAAAAGGTTCGTGGAAGTTTACAAAAAACAGAAAAAGAAAACGATGTGGTAATAACAGAATCGCAAGTTTCACTCAGTGAAGACGTCCCGTGCACTTCCACAGAAAAAGTACCGTCCTGCCAGGGTTGCGTGACCCTGCAAGCTGAGATAACTCGACTGCGCAAAAAGCTTAGCTACCACCGGGCAAGCAAGAGCAGGCTTGATTCGCAGCTGAAAGGAGCAAATGTAAGATATCTACAATCACTTTTAGTTTGAACGCATAGCTATTATATGAAAATTGTGATTTTTGACAGCTGATTTCCTTTTTTCTCGTATTTGGTCTTTTTCTTTAAATTCACCCCACCATAGCCCATTCCCTCCCAAACAAAGAACAAATTGCACAGTGACTTGTTAAAGTTAATTTCTCCTCGCAGAATATAATTATGTATTAAGTAGTTGAACTTGAAACAAATAGTTTGAATGGTATTTTATTCAATAAGGGGAAAGAACGAGTTTAACTCGGTCGGGTATTATTTCAGAAAGATCATTTTTCAAGCGACGATAACATCAGTGATGAGAGTTCCGAAAAGGAGTGCATGAGTTATGAAGAGTCAGATGATGATGATTACAATCATGAAGAGCGCAGTTTATCAGAAGATGATAGCGATTGCGATGAAGATTGGTCTCCTCTTGAGGAAATTTTCCATTTCGTGACGGTTTTCAGTTTTGATTCTTTCACCACTCTTTGGGTAACACCGAGTTTGGTTTTCCTGATCAATGCGTAATTGATTAAGACAACTCTCGGAATTGCATTTTCTATCAGGATGTCAAATATATTTACATGCACTGTGACAAAAGATGGTGTGCAGAACTTGTCGCTTGTGTCACAGAAGGCATATTTACAAATGTGACAAACCCGTCCACAAAATTCCTTACAATCTGAAAAATATTGCTTCGTATGAAAACATGGCAGACGAGAAGAGAGAATTTCGAGGGAGACGAAGGCAAGAGGTTGAAAAGTGGCATGAGAGGCACAAAAAATATTTCAGAACCATGGTGGGGAATCCCACAGCTGCAGAAAGAAATAACCGCACTACTAGACGACCTCAGGGACGAACGAATCATTGACAAACACACAAATTCCACCCAGAACACCACTCTTTTACCTCAACCCAAAAATACACAAACAAAACACACGAGGATGTGACTCCCCAACAGAAAAAATCTCTATCTACATTGACCATTTCTTACAGCTACTGGTTCCACTCATCCCCTCTTACATAAAAGACAGCACACATTTCCTACAAACAATACTGAACATCCCAACCCCATTACCACAAGGAACTATTCTAGCAACGCTCGATGTAACCTCCCTATACACAAACATCCCACACGATGAAGGTATACGGAATTCAACTAACGCCTTATACAACGCACCGACACACATCCACACGCAGCACCCACCACCTTCCAAAGAGATCTTTACAACCCTACTAACATACGTACTCAAACACAACTTCTTTGAATTCAATATTACTTACAAAAGAAGCATGGCACAGAATGGGCACCCGCACAGCCTCCTCCTACGCCAACATTTTCATGGCACAACTAGAACGACAATTACTGTACAATACAACACAACACAGGACCTACAACCACTTATCTGGAAACGATACATTGACGACATTTTTCTCATCTGGACCCACGGTGAGCATACACTCATCGAGTTCATACAACACCGTAACAACGCCCACCCTACGATAAAATTCGTGCACGACTATTCCTTCTAATTACAGTGACCCACATGGAATGAGTGGTGTTATGGCTTGAATTTAATTATTTTACGTGATATCCCTGAGAAAAATATCATTGGCTTTTTCGTTTTTAATAAATTTTGATCGGCAGAGCCGTGTGCACAAAACATTATTTTGTCAACCAACATCGGCATAGACGACTACTTTCAAGTTCCATTCTTAACAATTTAAAGTTTTTTTGTTTATGTTTTGCTGAAGTTGATGACTTGTGGCCTTATCATCAATTCAAAAGGTTTATTAGAGCGATATTGAAGTCAGACTCAAGTGAATCCACCAGTGATGAGATCCCAGAGTCTCCATGCTCGTAGACCAATGTTGCCATAGGAACAGGCCCGACTGTACCTGTACCTGCGAGAGGTCCTCTTGCGAATGGGTATGCTAGCTTCGCAGTGTGAACTGTTTTTTCCAAACCCAAGGCAGTCTGACGGTGAAATTGCCTCGTAGCTGCCTGAATATTTAGGTTAGGTGAAATGTTTTTCCGTTTGCAAACAACTCTGCGGGTATAAATATTTCTGACAAACCTTGTAAAAGAAATAAAATTTGGCTTCATTCAATCCTGTTTGTGTGTCCTAACTTTCCAAGTACTTTTGTGTAATTTTTTCCCGAAGAACATGGCATCTTATGAACCCACTGAAATTGACTCCGAGAATGACTTCAAAAATATTTTTGGTGATGAAAGTGGTGATGACGAAGATTTCATGGGTTTCACTGCCGATGAAGTTGCAGCGATTCAAAGGGCTCATGAAGAAGATAATATCGAAGACCTTCCTGAAGGAGAAGACAATTCAACAGATTTTGATATTGAGCAGATTCCGTGGAGTTATGATGATGCGGGTGAAGTAACTGTGCCCGAATTCCGTGAGTTGGTCGGACCCGCAAAGCAACTACCACGCGATGCGACACCCCTCGATTTTTTCAACTTGTTGTTCACTGTGGAATTAATGACGATTGTGGAAAACACAAATATATTTGCAACAGTTGGCTATCCCAATCGAAATCAATGCGGGTGCCACGGACCCGAATTTCCAAACAACATTTGCTGAAATATCTGCATTCCTCAGTATTGTGTTGTTCATGGGAATTGTGAAACTGCCGAGAATTTCCATGTATTTTTCCCAGGATATTTGCCTGCATCAGGCCGGAGTTGCCTCTGTATTTAGCAAGCATCGATTTTTTTCTTCTTTTTCAATGCCTCTATAATAAATTCATATGTTTTATATAAAGAAAACCTTGATTCTTACGTTGAACCAAAGCGGCTTTCCCACTTAGTATTGAGATTGCTTCTGAGTAAACAATTGATCAGCGAGTTCTGCGCGAGATGAAAATGTGGCAGACTTTCTGTTGAACCTTCTTCTGACACCGACCATGGCTTTGCTTTTGGGAAAGTAGGTGAGAAGAAAGGGTATTGCAAAAATTGTGTCCGCAAGAACAACAATCTGCAGAAAGCAAATCGCCACAGTGAAATTTGCCGACCAAAAGAAACTGTGTTCGGCTGCACTGCATGTGGCATACATCTTCATAAAGGTGATTGCTTCAAAGAGTGGCATAAACTTGTAATTAAGTATGAATTAGCTTGTAGAACAACAAAATATCTTTCTGTTGTTGAAATATTTCACTTCTAAACAAATTTATATTGAAATCATTGTAAAAACTAAGTTTATTTCACTGAACCCCAATTGGGTACAAGTGTTGACACTGTTGTGTACGCGCGAAATTTGAATTCTCGAACCTTTGAACATTTAAATTTTTTTAATGAGAAAATTATAATTTTTAAAATATATTTTAAATAAATCCTTGATTACTGATGAAAAACTTTTGTTTTAAGTGTTTATAGGTTTAGTGGACCAGTTTTAAGAAATAAATGAAAAATGAAGCACCACTGTTATTTGTTTATGTGTAAGCCAAATTAATTTGGGACCAGGGGGTCATTTGAGGTCAACTAATTTGAAATTCAAAGGGTTAATATCTTCCTGCCCCCATATAATATACTCTGTAGGTTAGAACTAAGCAATGTGGTTTGTATAAACTTACCTTTCTCTAAACCCAACCTCTTAAACCCAGTCTAGAAAACAGTAAGTCCATTAGGCTAAAATTTCTGTAAAATGTTTTAAAGTGCTACTATGATGAAATCTTCACACATCTATCTTATCCACTCAATTAATAGTTAACATCCTTAGGAACATTTTTCCAAAATTTCAGCTTCACGCAATGGCGAAAACGTTATTATTTTCGCGATTGTAATCCTACAATTTTCGACTGCCATTAATCTGCCATGTTCTTACCACTGCTGGAGGCGAGGTCACAAGAAATTTCGCGGGAAACCTAGTGACGTCATTTTCTCAAGTCAAGCTCCACACATGGCTAAATCTTTTGTTTTCTATTTCTTTCTGATAAAATAAAGCAGATATAGAGGAAACGGAATTTTTCCTAATGCTAACAACTTTTCAGAGCTACTTTTTTCCAGTTTGCAAGGTGAAAATCTTTACTTTAATGAAATATTAAGTTACAGTCACCCATAATAAGCTAATATCAACGATTTTTTGTGACAAACAAAACATTAAAATTTCATCGTAGTAGCACTTTAAATTTTCCATCATCTTTTTTCATGTGGAGAGACCCCTGGTTAGTAACTGTGGAAAAACAGTAAATACTCAATATATAACTGTGGACAGCATTTTGTTTGTGTGGAATGAACACACACAGTTTAGACACTATATACTCCAATGGCAATATGAATGTCAATGAGTGGGGTCTGATCCAGGACAGCTGATATACATTACAAATCTAATGATTATTGAATATGCTTGTATCTCCTGTACAAGGGTTAAAATATCTTTGTAGGCCGTATACGATATCATGAATTCCTTGTTTTTTGTGCCATTCAGGCCTAGAAATTCTAAAATTGTTAAAAACTTGTAAAAAACACTTGTAAAAACTTGTTATAAAACGTTTTCGGCGATACTCTCCTTCCTCAGTATGCATACAATTTTAAAATTTCTAGGCCTGAATGGCACAAAAAACAAGGAATTAATTCATGAAATCTAATGATTGTTTAGCTACCTTCCTTGTCCTGAATCTTGGCCTTTACATTTTCGATGGTATCACTTGGTTCAACCTGTGTAACAGCAAAATCATATCAGCATTTACTTGTGTCACGTTAAATAAAACAATTTTTTTTTCGCATAACAGCACGTGTATTATTACCGAGTGAGCGTACCTCGAGGGTGATGGTTTTACCCGTAAGAGTTTTCACGAAAATTTGCATGGCTCTGCTCCAAATTAACCTGAACCAAAGAAAAATGAATTATGTTAAATTTGATGCTGGTCTTTGCTTATAATCAATTCTTTAAAGTAGAACTTTACAGTTAAAACTTACTTAGAAGCAGACACTATCTTACAAATGGCGGAAGGCCACGAGAAAAGGATAATATGCGGGGCGGCCAAAGCACAACTCAGTCACAGGGCTCTCTATCTCAGTCTCTCGCTCGATTAACTCTGGCCGGGAATGTTTTTTGACAACTTTGTGCAAAAATTTCTGGGGCCGGGGAAATTAGAATAGTATAATAATTTATGTTGGAAAATGTACCTAGTTCTCCTTGGCTTTTGACCAGATACCAGAGCAAGGTAACAGCAAGTTGAGACCACTACGGGTATCTGTACTCAAAACCCAACTAAACTAAAAGGTCAGAATTCCTATGCCTTTTGATCCTATGTAAAAATGGCGGCGATATTTTAATTTAAAATTTCTTTTGTCTACATTCAAATTAGCCCTATACTAGCCTCGTTTGGAGTAACATATCCTTTTAAAAGTTAGGACAAGGCTAGTTTTAATGTACAAGGACAAGGCTAATTTGATGTACATAGACAAAAAGATATTAAAATCGCCACCATTTTTGCATAAGACCCTATAGATTTGAAACAACGATCGTCATTGTGTAAGTGTTACAATTACGGCAGATTACGGGCTTGTTGTAAACAACGGAACAAGAAGGTTTTATTTGGAAACAAAAACTTACTCTTAACTCAAATTTGGGCCTTTTAAGTATTTTTGATTAACTTTTGATTTTCAAATTTGGCATAATTTCCTTCTGAGGGCGTACTTATTTATGCTTGCAGCTTCGTTGTAAAGTGGAAACAGTACGTTCGCACCTTTGAAAGATTGTTAATCTCAAATTTACAGCTCAACCCAGATTCCAGTCTCAAGGTTGGAAATAACACAGGAAAAATATTGGATTCCCATTTTTGTGTTTTTGATGGGATTATGTTGGGAATATTTTGGGTTTTGATCAAATTTTCCCAAAATTGGGAAAATGCTACCAAAACCAATTTTGGGTCATAAAAATTCCAGTAATAAACCAAAACTGGGATTTTTCATTCCCAATAATAAACCAAAATTGGGATTTTCTCTTCCAAAAAATAAACCAAAACTGGGACTTTTCCTTCCCAATAATAAACCAGAACTGGGATTTTTCCTTCCCAATAATAAACCAAAACTGGGATTTTTCCTTCCCAACAATAAACCAAAACTGGGATTTTTCCTTCCCAATAATAAACCAAAACTGGGATTTTTTCTTCCCAATAAGAAACCAATACTGGAATTTTTCATTCCCAATAAGAAAACCAAAACTGGGATTTTTTATTCTCAATAATAAACCAATACTGGGATTTTCCCTGCCCAATGATTTCCCCAAATGAAGATTTTCACTTCTCAATTTTTTCCCAAAAGTTGGGATGTTCATTTACTAATATTATTTTATCACTTGGCTGGCATGAAAATTTTAAACTGCTTATAGTGTTTATACACAATGTCCACTACAAATATTGGATAATGTAAACAAATAGTTTATTTCATATACTTCAAATAATCTTTAATGACATTTAATAAATTAAGTAGCTAAAAGAGGAAAATTTCCACAATGTAAACAACAGTTGATGGATACAAATGCACACATATGTAAATAAATATTGCGGCATATTTCAAAACTGTTTGTTTAACAAAAATAATAAAATGGTAAAAGCATTGTCTGGTTAAAACTATTTAAAAAAACACAAGCTCTTGGTTGTCAGCTGACTACAACCTTTAACAAAGGTTTTAACCAGAGAACGTTTTTACCATTTCATTATTTTTGTGCCTTGGGACTCATCAATTTTTAAATGTCTGTTTAACATTTTAACAAGGTCCTCCTTTCTGCAATAGTATATAATAATAACAATAACAGATCAAACACAACAATGATTACACTTCCTAGCAATCAATTTCCTTGAGAACTTTAAGATCAGTTCTTGTTAAGTTTCCATAATCAGCGTTAGGATTTATCACCACATATTTCATGGAGATGAACTTTCTGGCCAATGTTTCCATGAGCTGAGATGGAGTTAGTGCAGTTAGGCTTCGGTGTGGTACTTCAAACTTTCCCCTCAACATCTTAACAAGACCCTCCCTCTCTGGCAGTTTACCAAGTACAGATCTCAACACAACAGCAGCAGATTTCTTGGTTAGCTTACTGATATCAGCTGGAGGTGTACATGGAGTTGCTGAAGTAGTCTTTTCTTGAGAGTCGTTTACATCACCGTCAAAAAGTTTCAAGGTGTCGGTGCTTCCAGCATCTGATTGTGTACCGTCATCCTGTATACAAAGAAAAATCATATTAAATTATAATTAATAGTGGTAATAGGACTGAGTGGAGTCCAATTTGGTCTGTAATCATACAAGCATTTAACAAAATTGGACCACCACGAAGCTGGAATCTGATTTGTTAATCACGAGTATGATTACAGACTGAATTGGACAACTCGAAGTCCTGCTGTCAGTTAACATAATCATTACAATTTCCAAAAAATAAAAAAGAGCAATTTGAAAAATAGCTTTTAATTGCAATTTTTCATTGATGGTTTAATTGAAAATTTACATTGGAGAAAATATTTTCTGTAGAGAAAATGTCTAAAGTTACAAATTTGTCCAGTTTGAAAAAGTTGTTGAGTTACTATAGTGATTGTAATTTATGTTGTGAATTGTGGATTTAGCTGAAAGTAATAAAAAGATTGGCTTAAAAAACTGTCCGATTACAGGTGTCCAATTACAATATTGCAGATTAATTAAAGAAAAATACAGTAATGATTTTGATTATAGTGATAATATTCGGGCAGACATTATAACTTAATTGTCTTTCAGTTGATCTTTATTCCATTTATTACTTAAACTAATAATATTTAATGTACAAATTAATGCTTATTTCAAGAATATAATGTCCTGAACTTAGTGCAAGAAGATAGCGACTTAAATTATAGTAAAAAATATTACCATACATACCTGATAATCATCACCTGTCAACATGCCTTCCTCATCTAACTGTGGATTAATTAGTTGTGGCTGTTGAATAAGACATGACAAGAATCTTAATAAAAAATTGAAATTTAAAAGATGAAGACTTCAGATTCAGTTGAAAATTTGTTAATTCTTATCGTTTTAATAGATCAGATTTATAGATTTTTTAAACATGATTTTGACTAATCTCCCTATGTACAACGGAATATTTTCAAAAATATTTTCGTTCATTGCACTTGAGATAAAAAAATAAAGATACATGTAGCAAGCTAGAGTCCTGCTGGTGACTCAAATTTGTGTCAGCATGACATAAAATAACAGAAAACTGAGGCAAGGATAAAGTGCTTAATTTGGTGAATTGGTCATTTCATGTACTTCTATTGTTCTTCTATATTTGACAATACATGTATCTTACCATAGATGGAAGCTTTGGGGTCGAATTTAACACTTCTCCTTCACTGCTTGAAGAGCACGATGAGCAGCCTGGAGATGGCTAAGAGAAAAAAATAATCACTGAACTATCTGGGTTGAAAATTAAAGGGGGCATTATATTGATTTCAAATACAAATGCAAACATTTATATTTGTGAAAAATAAACAAAAGGAACTGTAAATATTCGAAATCATACAAATACTTAGATATGTAGGATTTTACTGTAATTTTGAGAAAAACTAAGCATGAATTGATACTTGACTGTGCATGCAGCTTCCCTCATCAATTGTGCTAACGACGCTAATTTGTTTTAGGCACAAAACCAACAAAAATTTTCTCATAGTTCCTCAACAGACTGTCAAATGAGCAGGGTTTTCTATAAGGTTTAAAGTAGCCAGAGATACTAAAAAAGTACACGGTTGCTTTCTTGGAACTCTTGTGTTACTTCACATGATTGGGTCTCAAAGCAATTAAAGTGGCCGGCAAAATCTCGCAGAGAAGGTGGCCAATTTTGCCGGCCGCCTGCTCTTATATACAACCCTGAATGGGAGCTACATGTTTAATGTATGGACAAAGTCTAGTACTTTGGGCTGAGTAGTATTTGCTTTATCATCCTAATTATTATGAGAACAGCATGGAAAAAAATTTTTCCAGTTTTTTGATGGTCAGGTGCGAAGACATGTTAACCCATAACTAAAGAAAAACAAGCATATTCCAGAAGAAGTTGACAAAACAGATGATGAAACTGAGCAAGATCACGAGGATGTTGGTTATGAAAAGAACATGTCGAATCAATAATTGTTAAAAATCTCTAAAACATTTAAAAATGAGACTCAACATGTTTACAAGGACCAGCTATGCCCCCCAAGGAGGAGATTACACCACATGCACGAACTGTCTTTTCTACCTCTATCATGCAGTACTACTTCCCATTGTTTGTCATTCTTTCCCCAAACAATATCATAATAATTCCGTTAATCAATTTCGCATCCGTGTTGCTATTTTAATCTATATAATAATCTGATTTAATTGTTTTAGTTCTTTTTCCCTTTTCTACTGTTGTTTGTATGCCTGTCCACCCCAGCTGAAAATCCTCCTTGGAAGGGGTAGCTGTATTGGAAAATAAATAAATAAATGAAATGTTTCAGTTTAAGCAACAATGATAAATTCATTTCACACATATATGTTGACAGCTAGTTGTCAACATGAAAGAAATAAAAGTAGTGAGTGATCGGTCACTCAAACAAGTGACACACTGCAGTATTACAATGCATTTCAAATATCATTTGAACTGAGAATCATATAACTGTAAGTTATACAGTTGATAAGTAGTTGCTTTGAAAATCATAATATTAAGAAATTTAAGTTAGTTCTTAATCCACAGTGTTTCGGTGTCCTCATGGTACCATTTTTAAGAGATGAAAACTTTGTTTAACAAGTGAAGTATTTGAAAACTATTTCTATATAAATTTTACTGATTTGATACTTCACTTGTTAATCATAGTTTTAACTGAAAAATGGTGTCAGGACAACAAAATGTCATGGATTACAATCTAACAATTACATAAGTTTCTTATCACTATCCATTTTAAAATTATACAGTTATGTAGTAAATTACACAACAAGGGCCCAATAAACACCATATTATATACAACTAAAATTATAATATAGACTAATTAAAACTCAAAAGTTGAGGAATGTTAGTGATGGGGCTAGTTTCTTTTCATTCCGGCACCTAAGATTTTGAGGATGGTCACCCACAAGCTCCTTATAATTAGCTGAAGGTTAATTTTCAACCCTGTACTAACATTCAGTCAAATTTGATATACTTAAGAGATCTTAATTTGTTGTTTAATAATTGTTTGATTAGTATTAATGTGTATGATAAATAAATTGTACCTTCTCCTTTTTTTTGTGCGCTCTGCGTTGTTCATTGAAGAAATGTTTTATGTGTTCCTCAATGCCTTCTGTTAAAAAACCGGCTGCTGGCAATGAGCATTCAGAAGATATTTCTCTTGCAAATTCTTTTAGTTCAGCCTTGAGTTGAGGTGTATTAAATTTGGGGAATTTGTTCTTCCATCTTTTAGTTGCTAAAACTCCCACATTCTTGCGCCTGTTAAATGTATAAAAACAACTTTTGAACTGGTTCACACTTGACATGTAGTATATATATGCACAGCATATGCAAACTCAGAAAGTGATTATTAGTGCCATAAGTAACCCACAGAATAGTATTTCTTGTCAAATGTTTAAAAAAAAATGGTAAACATTTAATGACTGGTCCCAAGGGAAACAGTTTTGTTTCAACGAGGGTCTGGCCATGGGAAATATAATTCATTTGAGATGCGAGGCAAACAAAACTAACAGTAACTGGGATCAGTTATTAAGTGTTTTATTATATACTCTAATCAAATGAAGAAAAACTGTCTCTCAATTTTGAAAAGTTGTTACAAAGTGACAAAAGTATTTGCAGTTGGCAAACGTGTCACAAGTACTTTCTATGGACTTTTTATATCAGAAAATATAATAAAACGTCATTTTACACCTAAGCAAGAACATTTGCATACTTTTACACGAAATACTGTGCCTTTAAACCGATGTGAAATCAAAGTATGTGCTTTCACAACTACTGCTTGGCCATTCTCGTATACAATCACTTTGGAGGTAGGCGGTACTTTTGCATCTGACACCCAAAAACGAGAATAATTTGACTTTGCCACATTTTTTTAAACAACGACAATGTTCTATATTTATATTCAAATTAGAAAACAATTTAACTTCAACACCAACAGAGAAACTTTTAAGTGCAGCGCAAAAATGCGATTCGGGCGGAACATTACCTCCATTGAGTTCTGTAACCTCAAAAAATGGAAATTAAAGATAAGATTTATTTTAAAGAGCAACAAACTATGAGTAAATAATAGCGAAATATAATAAAAGTAATCTCAAAAAACAAAACTAGAATGAAGTTGAATAATGGTTAGTAGTTAGTGACAAATTATACGAGTTTAGTGGACCACACACATCATTGCATCACAACAATACTGTGACTACTGTGTCTAAAATTTAAGAACAATTTAAGATTTTCTAAGGATAAAACACTTACTTTGAAAGATACAACCGCCTTAGCTCTGGGGAAAATGATGCGAGATCGCCCATTGAAGGCTTACCACTTGGTGTACTCGGCTGGTGGTTTCTGCCGTTTCGTCGTTGCGATAGCGGTATCAGTTTTTCAAACTCTCTTTTGAATCGAAGCGCTTTCCCGTACGTTAACCCAAGTTTAACAAAGATTTGGGAGTCTGCATCTCTTTCAAGGAGGTCAGCAATCGCGAGAGGGCAGTTTATTTCTTCATCTGTCGTCAAATAGAACACACATGGGCGATTTTTTTCGAATAGCAAGACGATCACTTGGGGATCAACAATTAAGACTTACCTTCGAAAGCTTTGGCGATATCTTCACCGAAAATCTGTGATAACATTTTATTTATTTCTTCTGAGGTTATTGGAGTTTCCAAATCATTCCCATTTAATTTCTCAGCCATTTTTTAGCTATATTTTTTCTGCTACGCACTCACTAAAACTCGACAAAGAAGGAAAAGGGCGCCAACATTATAAGCGTGGACTTTATTATAAAGTTTACGGCTCGTGATTGGCCCGTTTTGAGAAAGACGCTAACTGATTGGCTATGGCTTCCCGCCCAAAACGTGTGGATGCACAGCCCATTCTTTTTTAGTACAGCGGACATTTTTAACAAAAGTATTAAAACGTGGCGGTAAATGTGTAAATGTTATGGAAAATACCGACAAAGGTCAGTTGATTTGGACAAGAAGCAGCATCACATCGTGCAGTTGCAATGATAAGTCATATCGACATGTTCACTGCCCTTGTTCAAACTGCAATGGGCGAGCAGTGGATAGAGCCACCGAACTTAGGCACTGGAAAGAATGTCAACTTGTTTCCAAAACTAGGTCAGAATTGGATGAGTTTCGCGAACCTTTACGTGGATGCAGTTTCATCCTTAATGAAAATGGCCTCTCGGATGAGAATCAACTGATGAATGAGGATGAACTGAACTAAGTGATAAAGGAACCCAAAATTTTCACAATATTGAGATAGCTTTTTTCCAATATTTTCCCAACGCTGGGAAAATTTACAGAAATTTTCCAATTTGGGAATCCAAAATTTTTCCTGCTATTATTTCCCAAATAAATCCCATTTTGTGAACTGAAAAGTGACAGAGGAACCCAAATTTTTCACAATATTGAGATAGCTTTTTTCCAATATTTTCCCAACGCTGGGAAAATTTACAGAAATTTCCCAATTGGGGAATCCAAAATTTTTCCTGCTATTATTTCCCAAATAAATCCCATTTTGTGAACTGAAAAGTGACAGAGGAACCCA
>JAOCPT020636656.1:0-17493 GCA_026546935.2 Palythoa grandiflora
GAATGCTACCTCGCTGATTGAACTCACCATGCTGGCCGTGGGCCCTTTCCAACTGTGACGCAACTGCCGGCATCCTAGCCACCCCAGACGTGGCAGAAAGTCATCTACCCAGTGCAGTTCGCCAAGCCCGTTTCTAGTGAACCCACCCCTCGCGTTACGAAAGTGTCCATCTAGGACTCAAACGACCTTTTCTCAGACCTTCCCAGGGGTAATGTGAGGCAGGAGCAATGGACTCCTCGGTAGTGACCCCTTGAGCGAGCATTTCACCCTACACGTCCTCTAGAATAAGAATATGGAAGTATTTAACATCTATGATGAATTGAATCTAGTGGTTATGGGACCGAAATTCGTAGAAGATTTTCAACGTCCTCGTGCTGTTTCTCAAATACAACAATTTCAAAGTTTCGAAAAAAAAGTCATATAAAAAACTACGTTTTTCCAGGAGTTCAAGTTTTCCGAATATCCAAAACTTTTTTAAATTTTCTTAATTTTCACCGCGAACGTTGTCACGCATGCGTAGTTACTGCATTCGACATTTGGAGGCATCGAAAGCTACAGAGCATCTGTTGAGAGGCAAATGCGTGGGGTAGATAAAAGGATTTCAATGGTAGTTGATATTTGTCTCACATCCACCATTTCTACCTATCAAATTATATAAGGGGTGGCTTGAATTTATTTTCGTACGTAAGAACCGGGCGCTGTACAGCCGAAATTGAGATTATCTTACAAGGGAGTGTTCAACATTCACATCATTCATGAGGAGGTGGTACCTGATTGGGTGACAAGTGATTGCCCTGATTTCAGGAGGGGGATGGGGGATAGGGTGTTGGTGAAGATCACGTGATTTATATTATCAGGTACAAAAGAGAAAAGGTAATTGAAGAAAGGGGATTGGTAAACACGTTAATTATTTTGTTTAAAATGCAAAGCATCATATGTTCAATGGTTTATAAACGTAGTTACTGGGTTTTTTTTTTAAATTGAGCACTGTAAAGCTGCTTTCTAATTCGTAACACAATTTTGAAGTAATTTGATTTTTAAAGCTCATTAAAAACTTTTTTAGAGACCTACCATCAGATTTTTAGTACATTAACATCAAAAATTTCGGACAATTTCTTTTCGGACAGATAATTTGGGACACTTTTTTGTGAATTTCGACAACAATTTTTGCAGTTAACATAACTTTATTACAAACCCAATCAAGGGAAATGACAAAGCTCTTTGCAAGGAAAGAAATCAATTCTGAAGCTATTTTCGTCAACAAATATGCAGTTCAAGAGAAAAGGCAAGCTCAATGCTGATGTTGTGGGGCACGTACCTCAGAAATTTCTCGCTTTGTTTATTTTTATTCTTTTTCATGGCGGAAGTGTTCAGACTACTCTGGAAGCTGAAAAGCACAGGAGTTCACCAATAGCAAAGGGTGGACTCGAGATTGTGCAAAGGGCAACATTTAAGATTGAGGACATATGGCGATACTGCAAATTATTTATCGATTAAAGGAACTATTTGAACGGAACTATGGCGCTATAACGAAAAGGCCCCGCTGACACTGAAGACACTGTTTCCCTAGGACCAGAGCATCAAACTATCGGCAGTGATGAAGATAAAGATAATGAGACCGTCGTAATTATTGACGATGAAGACGAAGTTCGAATCGGTTGAAACGCATTTATCTATCAAGGACGAACTTTTAAACGATTTTCGTGTAACATCAAACTGTAAGAATACATGAACAAAAAGTTACAGCCCTTAAAATCAAAATCGATGGTCTATATCCGACTTACAAAAGTTTCGGACGTTAAAAAATTTTCGGACGCTAAAAGTTTTGGGACTTATTAATATTCGGACAAAATTTTTGTCCGAAATTAAATTCGTCCGAAATTTTTTGATGTTAATGTACACAATATTTTTTTTAGCTCAAGACTCTGTAGGGTTTTTTTTCCGGAGCTGCTCGTACTTATTTTTTTTCGGTTTAGTTATGCACAATATTTTGCATTCAGGCTGTGCTCGAATTTTTGTTTGTTTATTGTTTTCCCCTCTCCCTTCTCCCCCCTTCAAAAAGTTAATGGTTCACCCCTTATGCAACCAAATACAACAATGCCAAGTACAAGATGACTTCGCTGGTTACTTCACTA
Organism: Palythoa grandiflora; assembly: GCA_026546935.2. Lineage (NCBI taxonomy): Eukaryota > Metazoa > Cnidaria > Anthozoa > Zoantharia > Sphenopidae > Palythoa > Palythoa grandiflora. Next base: position 2,136 of record JAOCPT020636656.1, read on the forward strand.
TGTGTAATTGAGTAACAAACTCGAACAAATTCAGCAACACTATGATTCAAAGAACCCCATCTCTCTCACTGACAGTCTTGTTCATTTAGATGTTACTATTCTTCAAGAGTAGAACTATAGAGCACCGTTGGCAGAATTCACGACATTTTACCAGGAAGCCCCAGTAAAACCTCATAGACGGCATAAAAAGGATGTGCCGGGCGAAGAGTAGTCTGAATTGAGTTATAGCACCACTGTAGAATGCTACCTCGCTGATTGAACTCACCATGCTGGCCGTGGGCCCTTTCCAACTGTGACGCAACTGCCGGCATCCTAACCACCCCAGACGGGGCAGAAAGTCATCTACCCAGTGCAGTTCGCCAAGCCCGTTTCTAGTGAACCCACCCCTCGCGTTACGAGAGTGTCCATCTAGGACTCAATCGACCTTTTCTCAGACCTTCCCAAGGGTAGTGTGAGGCAGGAGCACTGGACTCCTCGGTAGTGACCCCTTGAGCGAGCATTTCTTACAATATGGTACAGAGAACGTATTTATAAAGTGAACTTTGAATCCTCTTGCAAATGTGGGAGTTTCAGCTCGTTACGATTGCAAGTCCAACAATGAATTTGTATATATCAAAACTTTGGAAACATGAAAAAAAAATTAGTTTGTAAATATGGTTAAAGTTTTTCGGCCAAAACTAATATGAAAATATTGTTTTAATGATTTTTTCATTTTAAAAGCATGCAAAGAACTGCGCATGTGCAAAGCAACGCTTCACCGAGAAAACAGATAAACTATACCGCCACTGAATCGCCGTTGTATTATGAAAAATCTACGAATCTTCTACATTAAAAGTACTTTTCGGCAGTCAAGTCAATTTTTATTTGAACGTTTAGTTCGAACGACACATACTCAAATTGTTTCCGATAAATTGTATGGGAGATCGACAATGATCAAATCACTGCCAATCATGCAACGTGTATATTTGAAACTAAACGGCAAACACAAAGTCAAAGGAATTTCTGGTGCTGTAAAAACATCCCAAATATTGACGGACCTAAAAAATACTAACAAAATATACACATTGTTATTATAAGAACGACGCTCAAATCTGCCCAAAAAGTGAGACAGTTTCAGATGTAAATGACATTTTTATTTATATGACCTCCGTACCGACTGTGGCGTTTGATTCCTGCCACTGTAACTTTCTTAACTTCATGATTTATATACATTAGCTGCCAATGTACGATCTGAGCATGGATACACAAATATTTTGTAGAATACGTACCGGTACACAGTAAAAAAATTGTAACTTTTGGTTTCAATACTTTACTAAATGCAAAGTCAAGAGTGAACACGAACAGAATCCGAGTCTTGAAGGCATTGATAGTCAATAATAATAATACCGTACCAGTGAAGAAAAAAGAAAAGTTTAAAATCAATTGATGCTCAATTTGTATCAAAAGTTACGAACTATGAGTCTCTACCAAAGTTTACTGGTAAGTTTTGAAAAAAGTATTCTAGTTCGAGAGAATTTATGTAGAAATAATTTGCCAGCAGTTGACGAGTCATGGCTGGTTAGTTGTGCTATAATTCACTGTTTAGAAATTTAAATTAAGATTCTTTGCAGATAAATAAAACCGCGATAACAGCTATAATGAGCGTCCCTTATAATTGTACTGTCAATAAAGTAGGAAAAATAAGCGATTTAAGACGTCTGGTTATCTCACCCTCGAAAAACGAAGTACTCCTTTGAACAAAAACTAAAAATGGGAATTTAATCTTATCGCCCAAATCGTTACGAGGGTTTGGATTGTTCCAGTCAAAATTTAGATATGCACAAGATTATTTGAATCTTGATCATTTATCAAGATTGTACTTTGGTTACTCAGATAATGTAAAATACAAGGACATGTTCAAATGTGTTTTCGAACGGTTGTTTCAAGTGTTTCAGCTACGATTTGTTTAAAATACAGAAGTGGGCGTGTTTTAGAAATGTACTCTTCATATGGTTAAACTGCAAGGTGAAAACCGAAGCCGGAAAAACTGAACGAAGTACGACTACGAGAAGTTAAAAGAAATTCTAAGGAAAAACGATTTACGAATTTTTGTCTTCTATGTTTTTTTTTTTAAATTTCAACTGTTATTTACATTTTAGTGTTTTGTTGGGGAAAAGGAAGTTGTTGTATGAAAATATTATACAGTATCCTTTCTTAATGTCTTAACGTTTGCGTGGAGAGCAATCGGCGATTTGTTGTCTGCTATGCATATTAGAATCTGAAGCGAAAGTTCGCTCGCCTTTTACTGAAGAAAGGCGTGAAGTTTTTCACTTTGAATAACAAAGATACAGCTGGTTTACTTTGCATCTGTCTAAAATGAATATATATGAACAAATGAGTATAAAAAGCCAAATGAAGTTAACACTCAGAGCTTATAGTACCACAAAACACAAAATGCATTCTAACGTGCGGGGCTTTTTAAGAGAGTTATTAAAACAAAAGAATTGATTTTCAGATAAATTAGTACGCTGCAGTATTTCTATAAGCACTGTAACTCAAATACTTTTAGCATTAATGCGGTAATGGCATTTCATTGAAAGCCTTGACACACTAATCACAGACTGTCATTTCAAATAAATTGTATTTCAAATGATACAAACACAGAAACTACCAGTACTTTTGTCACTTAGTTGTCTTCTTTACAAATACAATACTGAATAGAACTACAGCTGTTTTAAAACAATTTTGCTTAGATCTTTCTCAGTACTTGCTAGGACTGTGCTACTTTGAAATGACTTTCGATTAATTCTTGTGAAATTTTACCGAGTTTGTCCGGCGGAAAATTAAGCTTACTGAATACAATAAAACAATTTACATCTCAACGCAGTTTTGTTTGATAATTTTAAAATTAAACTGTTTCAAAATGATAAGAGCATTGTTTTAAGACCCTTAGTTCGAGAAAAGGTTTTTAAAAAGAAGATGAAGATACATAATTCATTGATTTAGCAGGCAATAATGGCCTCCAGGTGAATCATATAGAGCAACTGAAAAAACATGTTCAGTGAGTTTTGTTTTGACGGTAAAGAAGAGCAATTGATAAACATTTTGTTGGCCTGACGGCAGGCAAATACATGTAGCATCAAGCAGCTTAAGCCTATATATTCCCCCTTTCCGATAATGATAACAAATTGAGTACTTCTATAGCAACCTATGGCAAGCTTCTAAGACGCTGCTAAGAAGAAATTTTTGAAGGGAGGAGAGCGGCTGGTTTAATGGCTAGTTACATTATGTTCCAATACACACACCATGCAGCGCTTTTTCCTTTCCCTTTCCTTTCCTTTTTTTCCTTTCCTTTCCTTTCTTTCCTTTCCTTTCCTTTCCTTCCACTCCATCCTTTCCCATTTTAACTTTCGCAATGGAAAAACATGTCAAAAGCCCAAAGGCACCAAAGCTTTCACTGCGCTATTATTTATGTTACTTTATTCCAGCTTGTGTCAAACTCCAAAGTTGCTCGGTATTAAAAAACTGAGATGTGAAAAACAGCTTCGATTGTTGGATGTTGAATACAGAATTTACGCTTTTAAAACACATGTCGTTCGTCATAGTACATCGGTGGCCGTTGTGTCACGGAGTTGTATCAATCGTTTTTCTTGGGATTCAAAACAAAAGCAAAGTTTAACATTTCCTTTTTAAAATGTGGTGACATTTTAGACGTAAGTATAAGAACTAACGTCTGAATTTTAATAACAGTTTCAATGGCGTCGGAAGGTGAAAATTATGAAGGGAATACGTCAAAAAAGCAATTTCTGTAATCTTAAATGAAAAAGAAGTTGATCACTAAAATGTATTGAGCTATTTGACAATTTTTTAAAAACCTAATTCTTTTTGATGAGAAATGTAAACAAAGAAACGGAAGACTTAAATGCTTGACTTTAAAAATCGCTTAAATCACAGAATTGTTGAGGGGGGAGGGCAAAGGACCACCCAACCAAATTATTTGGGACACAGTGCATCCCCCCGGTTTTAAGTTCCGTCACCCATGAGCTCTTCCTTTAAAAATCTATTTGCGATTCATTTTCTCTCAGAGCTAGAATTAAATAATACATATATACCGTAAGAAGATCAGTTGTAAAGAACGCCTTCTGTTTTACAGTCTTTTAACACATTGACAGCGACATAATTAAATAATACTAGAAAAGCCACTTGCGAGAACTGAAAAGAACTGAAAAAAACTGTAAAACACTAGCTAGGTGGACTCAAAGCTGTGTTATGAAAAACAATTACAAAGAAGAAAGATCAGGCTGGGCTACAGAAGCAGAGTGACAAATACATAAAACTTAATAATGATTTCAACTTAATTGTGCTTTTTAGAAACAATTTAAACCGAAGTAATTAAGTCGTAAATATAGAAGAATTTAAAATAAGACAAAGCAATCCAAACCATTAAGTATTTTTCTTACATGAAAATCTAACAAGATGCAATCGAATTATGACTCGGGGCAATGTCGCCATTGTCGGGCAGGCTACACCAGGCTACACCAAGCGGCAGTTTTCGTTTGATATTTTTTTGATGACTAAATAGATAAAATACTAATGATTTTAGGACTATTGGCGGAGTATTTATTTTGTTTTAACAGATGTAGCTTTTTTGGCTTAAGGCCGAAAACGTAGCGCATCAAAAAAGCAATAGTTATTACTTACTAAAAGCCTTAAAAACTCAGCAAAAAACAGTTTTGTCATCTCATAAAGATACTTATTGTATTTATCAGTAGTAAAGGTCTTTTCCCAGGAATAAACAGTAAGGTAAAAACAAACAATTTCTCAGTTGTTTTCGTTTCTTGTTGGGTTGTGTGACAAGTGGATTGAACAACTGATCACATGCTAGATCTACGGTTCAGTGTTTGAAACTTGTGATCAACCAATGCAAATTGAAAAGTTTAACCCTCTCAGCCTAAGGCAATTTATCAACATCTAACTTCTCCTTACAAGACTCAAACAAAACATATAACTGATACTGATGAGAAATAAGGAACTGATCAATTTGAGAAAGCTATAGAAGTTGAAAAGCCAAATTCTCCCAAACTGCTTATTTAGAAAGTATGGAGCTCAATTGGGAGAATTTATCAACACGTCATTTGTCGAGTTTGGGGCTTAAAGGATAAAGTAGCAATGGGCTTCTGGTTTAAGTTTTTTATACCCGTTTTCAAAATTTTAGCAAACTTCACAAAGCCACACAGAATAAGTGAAATGAGCAATAGAAAAATTAACTTGTTCAGCAATTGGTTGTTGACTGCCAAGGTTTCATCAACTTTGTCATTCTTTTTTTATTCTTTCTACATCTTGTCAAGTGTTATGGCTTTTGTTTGCGCGCGCGTGATCGTGAAGAAATCATTTAGTTTTACGCGCGCGTGCATAACGCTTTAAATACGCATATGCTCGGGTGTATTGCGTTTTCTTGGCATGGTGCGTTGGCGTCATAAAAACACAAAATAAATGTAAAAGACTGCATTACTATCGTGCTTTGTCTTCAACAGACGTTTGACTCCCTAGCTTCAATTTTGTTTTCTAAAATAAGCTCTAACCCGTTAACCAATTTTGAGTATGATTTGTCAAACTTAGAAATGTTTATACACATTCAACAGCATACAGTTTTTAATTATAGAGTGGGCGAGTTAATAAACTAAATAGCGCGCTAATAAACCAAGGTTTTTTTTATAGTTGTGCATTTAAAGTAAAACGAAACACTGAAATTATGTAAGCTCAACCTGGCAGCAGCCATGTTGACGAGATGCGGTAACTGGTGTAACAGTTTCTTGACCAACTTTCCCATTACCAACAAAGTGCGCTGTATATGATACCTTGAGAGCTCATTTAGATCCGAGTACGAGTACAAGATTTTAAGAGCGTGCGCATTTACCAGCAAGCTCGTTGTCGAGAGGACGACCTTAGCTAGAAATCTTGTCCTCTTGACAACGAGTTTGCTTGTTCAAGCTCGCGCGCTCTTGAAATCTTGTTTTCGTACTCGTACACGTACTTGTGCTCAGATCTAAGGGTCTGTATTATCCAAGTGTCACCGCATGAAATTTCAAGCAATATTATAGCGTGTACTAAACAAATGGAGTTGAGAAATTTTTTGTTTTCCACTTATTCCTTTTTCAGAGCCTGCTATATTCTGGTGCTGCGGTCACTTTAGTTAAATTCATTCATCTGACAGCCAGGTGTTTGGGATAGCAGGTGGAAAAAGTGTTTCTCTTCAACTCCAACACAGAGGAAATTCGAGCGGCAAAGAGAAGCGGGAATATCCAAACAAAAAATAGAAATAAAGAAAACCATTTGTATAATTTATACAAAGTTTGGCAAAAGCTTTTTGGTATGAAGATAAAAGAAGATCTCGACAAGGCAGCAAAACACATTGACGTTGTGTACGTCATCGATTTTAATATAAATACTCCACGACAAGAGAACAAATGACGCGTTTCTTTGACAAAACTCAAACGAGTGCTAAACATATTGAAAACATCAGTCTAAAGAAGTGAACCTTAGTTGAGCTGAAAAATGTAATTAGGCTAATCTGCTAAGTCAGGAACCATAGCCAAATAGTTCTATTAATTTTTACTAGAATTGTATTTGTCCCAAGATTGCAAAAATTACTCAGGGATTTTTAAGCTGTGACAAAGTTTAATTACGAAAGACCGCCCTTATGAAAACACAGAGAAAAACATATTTGAAGCGGCTTCCGTGCAGCCTTTGTCATCTGTCTTCCCAGAAAAAGAATACAAAAAATTAAAGATGATTTTTTCAAAATGAATTAACATTTAATGTTGATTCGAATAAAAAGAACAAAATTAGCAAGACAACTCGACCAATCTCAACAAAGTTATTTCTATATGCGGCACTAAATATCAACGTGAACTAAACTATTTCAACAAAAGTCTTTCTGTATGGCTTACTTCGGTGTTATGAATTGAACAGACCAAACGTTTCATAAAGTCTTATTGCATAACAAGTTTGAAGGTATAACTCAACGGCGATAAAAACTGCGGTTTCCAAGCCACTTAAAATTAAGTGTTTAGCATAACACGTAATAATTTACACTCGCTTCTTCCCAACGTTTATTTCGTCAATAAAGAAAATTGAGACTTGATTTGTTTTGACTTTTAGATAAATTCTCAATTTTAAATATTTTTTATGGTACTTAGCGAAACGATCTCCATGTATGTACGAAAGTTCGTTTGGCGATTGCGAGGTCTGCTCGAGCTGTTGAAAAGCGATGCTTAGCAGGGCATTGAAACTCTCAGCCATTGCCATTCATGAGCCGTCATTGTGCCAAATACCATCAATGTAAATAAACAGCGTGTAGTAAAGTGTGTTTTCAACTGGTTTAACAGCGAGCAATGCAGAATTTGTCTCTCTAAATTGTTAATTTCATCCTAAGTCTTGTGACAGTCAATGTTTCAAATGTATACATTAAACATTTCGCACGTGAGTGGTTTTCGGCATAAGAACTCTTTTTGAAAAGATGATCAGAACAGACAAAAGCACACAAATTGAACGATTTTCAAGTTTACATAATCGTACTCAAACAATACGGCATCAGAAGTTGCTCATTTTTAGACAAAAGCGCTCAATGTCATTGGCTTTTGTCGGCTTGCTGTCAAATTTGCTGTCAATTTAACTTGACAGGCGGGGTTAAAAGATATCAAGCGAGGTGAAGCGAGCAAGACAGTTCTGGAAAGTGTGCTATTTTAAACCATAATTGGTGACCGGTTTATGAATGAACGTCGCTGATGCGATTTGGATTTCTCTCAAGCTTAACAAGTGATTTTCGTTCAAAACAAAGGCAAGCTTTGGCGTTTAGAACTTATAATAGGGCTTGTAACTAAAAAAAAAATAAGTTTCGGGCAAAGATCGGCAGCTGTCTCATGAATGAAAAGCCACCCACTGGGGCCCTTAAAGGCAAGACTGCATAAATTTCACGCGCAACGAATGCATTTTACATAAACGTTGCTGCCAGAACAGAAACAAGTAAATAAGAACTGGAAAGCGACAACAGAATACTAAGTGAGCAGCAATTCACTCTCCAAACACGGGGATAAAAGCAAAAATTACGAATGGTTCAACAGTGCGCTGGCTGTGAATTGCCAATCGCAGATAAATTTCTTCTTAAAGTTCTTGATCGAGTTTGGCACGTGAAGTGTGTGAAGTGTTGTGATTGCAAATGTACTTTGTCAGAGAAGTGTTTTTCTCGCGATGGAAGGCTGTTTTGCCGCAAAGACTTCTATAGGTAAGTCGAGATGATCAAAATCTTCGTACACTGGTACGGATTCAACTTGCGTTACATGTATTATTACAAAGGTTGTTCTTGTAAGTTTCAAAGTCACAAGGGTAGCGGAAGACGGTTATGTAAGGAAACATCATTTTTATTCTACTTCTGCGTTTCATGACAGGCGTTATGGGACAAAGTGTGCCGGCTGCACTCAAGGAATCTCGCCAAATGATATGGTACGCAGGGCCAGGAACTACGTCTTTCATGTTGACTGCTTCATTTGTTCCGTATGTAAGCGACAAATTGCTACTGGCGACGAATTGTATTACATTGGAGACTGCAACTTTATCTGCAAAAAGGACTTCTACCACACCAACATTACCCATACAGGTACGAATTCTCGTTGTAGAAATCTAATTTAGTGGTACTAATTTTAATATATCGATGCTAATTCTCATTCGCAGAACCCGAGAAGGATTATACTTTCCGATTAGATGACGATCTTGAAGCCGCTTTAGGGGGAAAACGTAGAGGTCCCCGCACGACTATCAAAGCCAAACAACTTGAAGCACTTAAGTCTACCTTTGCAGCTACGCCAAAACCAACTCGTAGTATCCGAGAAAAACTCGCTCAAGAAACCGGTTTGAATATGCGAGTAATTCAGGTTTGGTTTCAGAACAGAAGGTCGAAAGAAAGAAGACTGAAACAACAAGGTGTAAGTCAACAGTCAAACTCTCAAAATCGCTCTTTGCGAAACCATCGAAGAACGCGCATAAACCGCTTGGATAGCAGCGAATCCCTTGACGAAAACCCATCCATCAACACCTCTCATCTTCAAGATTACCAACCCCAAGGCAAGTAACTAAGCATTTCACGGTCGAGTTTAAAAGATGTTTATTTGTTCGGATTTAAATGTTTAGTTATAGACTTTGCTCTTCCAGAACGAAAATAGACCGTTGCAAACCAAAGACCGAAATATTTTGCACGACCGCGAAACATTTGAAACCCGTTAAAGTAATTTTATAAAGCTCTTCAGATTTGTTTAAAAAGCTCTCGAAACTCTTGATAAAGAAAAACAGATAAGCCTTTTCGAGATTCAGAAACTTCTTAGAAGGTGGCCCGTCGCTGGGAGAGCTTTTTGCACGTCAAAGCATGCATATAAATTTTCTTTCATCCAAATGGTTAAGAAATAGAAACTCTTGCTTTTATCTAGCCATTGTGCATTTTGTATTCTTTTTAAAATTACACTTTCCTTGTGTTTACATTATCAACCGGTATTTCTCACTTTCAAAAATATGGAAACGGTGAGTCAAAGTCCTCAAAACAAAACATTTGCTGCTCATAAGATCAAAACTTTGGCTTTGCCACAACTCAAAGATTGACGATTGCGGTCGATTGGAAATTAACTCGAGGAATTGAACAGCTGTGCAAAGATTTGTCACTTCCCACAAGACTGAGAAGAAGCTGAAATAATTGCTACAGAATTTCTTAAATTTCATTTTTTTGTCAGTAGAAGTGGCTTAAGTGATCCACACAATGTTGGGTATAAAGAGCATTTGTTTAACAGAAGTTGCTCTTTTATTTATTTAATAGGTTGTCGTCCAAAATTATGCTGCTTTCGCCTCGCAGGAAGTCGTTATTTGACACTCTAGGGCAATAAATGTTTTTACTAGCTAGTCTTTTTGTCAAGTCATTCCTTTCATTTCCTGCAAATTTTCTTCTAGAGAAAAAGGCATTAGTTTCCCCAGCGACATGCCAGTTACCAAACAGCGAGCTTTCCACATGGGATTAATAGATTATACAAGATTTGCGTTTTCTTTTAGTTGTATTTATTTTCTTAAAAATGTTAACTTACGAAAATCTGTGAAAAATAAAGGGTGTACGCTTTGGTACATAAGCCGACTCCGATAAAATCGCCAGTGCTTTTACATGTTTTAGTCTTAATGCTATGTGCAAGTTACATTCATTGATTGGAAATGATTTAGTATTTCGTAAACTGCTCTAGGCTCGTCACAGCGCATCATGACCTGCTATTTCTGTGCTTAGTTTATATTTTGACAGCTTGCTCCTTTTGACAATATCACCAAGAGCACAATTTTCAACCGTACTTGACAGAAGATGCGAAATAAAGCGAATTTGCAGATTGATTTTATCGCAAAGAAAGTCATTGCCCTGCTTTAGACTTCATTTAGATCCGGTTAAATTTTGTCTACTTGCCACAATGGTCAATGGAGATATTTTCTTATCAGATATTCAAGGACGTTAAAGAGTGATGGGGATTCAATAATCGCCAAATAATCTCAGTTTCGCTTTCTTTTTTTGCATAGATATTTGGCATTCATTTAAGTGTATGTTGTATGAAGCAAAAAGTTTGATATTGGGAACAGTGGATTGATTTTGTTCAACACTGTTTTAATTTACAACATTTATTATATCACTATCAATGCAACAGCATTATTGCCGAGTAAAAAGTAGCAATCGTACATCTGTTCTTGGCCGTAATTGCAATAGACACGAACCAACACAAAAGTAACTTTTAGCTCTAATTATTGTCCGATAGTTTATTTGTTGTTGAAATTGGGAATGATGACATTTTTAAAACATTTTAAATAAAATGAAAGCTTTCAATGCATTTGGCAAAAATAAAAGCTTGTGTTTTTGTGTTCTTGAGATAATAGATTTAATCTTTCGCCGTGAAGAGATTTTAAAAAATAAATAGATGAAGTGTAAGCACCTTTCTGAGTTTTGAGTAAAGTTCTTTTAACTTTGAATACCTAATATTGCTAACATTAAGTTTTTGGTTGTATAGCTTGTTTACTTGAGGTTATGAACAATTTCAACCAAACTGTTTTGCAGATATTTCAAATCATGCTCCCCCGAGCCCAAGCCAATACGCCGTGCAGTCAGCACCGAATTCGCAGTATAACAACAACGATTATTACTCAAAGTCTGATGCTGTCACAGAAGTTATAACTTCTATGAATCCCAATGAAATAGCTGCAACTGGTTACAGCGGACAAAGATTAGGAGTAACGTCACTCCATAGCAACAGTTCCCCTGGATCCACCTTAACTTCTAGCGAACATTTCAGCCATCATCACTCCAACGGTAGTGAACCTCCAGGCGCTTTGATGAATCCAACTTCAACAGAAGTGTGGTGATCGTGTACCAACAATAATAAAATCACTATTTCTTTTATAGAATTCTTACACTGAGAGCCATATTCAGTCTCTGAGAATCGACAATAAAGTTTTTGTCAGAATGAATTAAATAAAGCAGAGTATACTACGCCGCGATATCTGTCGCCAAGTTCACCTGTCATCAGTTTTGAGTAAAAAGGGTTGCATGTTTTTGTGGAAAAAAAGTCGGGGAATACAAAGGTGTTATCATGGCGCCTTATCAAAAACACCGCTGTCGGTTATCTAAAAGTCGGTCTTTTAAACGTAAAATCAATAATTGTTTGCCTGGAGGCCAACATTATAGTTTTTGATTTTTTTTGCGAAATGTAGCTCCGTCTCGGAAAACTCTCAAACTCAGTAGCTGCCATAAACAAACTCGTGGGGAATTTTGGAGATGATTAGTTTGTGATAAACATGGCAAAACAGCGAATTTAAAAGCTATGCTTTTTTATTATTCATAAGTCTCTTTCTAAACAGATTTCTTGGCTTTCATGAAGGTCTTTTGAAAATTTTATGATTTCCATAAACGAGTGTTCTTTGAACCCGTTTCAGCGCGGAGGGGCTTAAAGAAGTCTTTAGAAAGCTGACTCCAATTTTCCAATTTTTTCGTTGTCCAACTTGAAACTGGCCAAGCAGAAGTGTTTAAGTTACGTTTTGCAGGTGCACTGTGAAAGAACTGTGTAAAGATACGAATGATGTATGATCAATAATGAAAAATAAACATAGTCTATTTTTGCCACGTGTTGGTTTATTCCTGCCACGCGATGGTAGTTTTAATTTGACAATCAGCAGGAATAAAAAATAGTCAACTTGAGACCTTACTTAAATTTTAACATCCCCAACAACTTAGACAGTCTTTTAAAGGATAAACTTAAAAATGACAAAAAACGTTGAACATATATCTTGATAAACGGCATTGTAGATGTTTTCAGACGTTTCTGCCCATCCTGTATTTAAAAACTATATTTCTATAGCCATACGAATGCGCCAGTGTTTTTACGATTTTAGTTCAAAACAGGAAGGTTTGGAAAAGTTTTCAGTACTTCAACATAGAGTGTGTACCATTGATCGGAAATCCGTTTCTTTCCACTTCGCGTGGGAAACACAAAGAACAGCAAGGAAAAAAGATGATGGGATGTTGTATAGAGTGGCTGGACGTTTTGGGCACCTTTTGTTGTATAGCTGCTGGAGATCACACACGCACTGAAACACATGGCGTTTCCGAATGCGACCACCAAAACGAAAACCAAAACAGGGCTCCGGGACTCATTACTGATGCGTTAGTTGTATGTTTTAGGGACAGACGTCAAGCAGTGCTATTGAGCGAGAAAATCTTTCGAGTTTACTCGCGTGGGTGGGGGGCTAATGGTAATGTCGCATACATCCTTAGTTCAATTCTTCTTTTAACAGTAAGCTTTTGTGATGGTCTTTATCCAGGCTTAACGCCTCCGGTCACAACGTTTGTAGCTGCTTACATTGAATGATCGTGAATCTGTAAAACATTCATCAATCTTTTTTTCATGCTCGCTTTGTTTTCCAATCAGCGAAAATGTAAACTGAAGATTTCAAAGGCAGTCGCGCGTTAGGTGGCCTCGCTTTCGTGCAGACTGTGTTTACCCGCCAAAGTTGTCAGCAATGGCTTAAAAACACATCTTGAATTAGTTGTTACGAAACGAAAATTCTATCAAGGAAACGTCCTGCTGAACATCTGCTCAAATACACTGCACAATTATTTTATCTTTTTTGCCTTTAAATATGGATAAGTTTTACTAACAAAAAGTGATGATGGTACTTAAACAAGTTATGAAAACGTTTTTGACAGAAAAATTTGAAAAATTTCAAGATTTTTGTTCAATATATCGCAACCATATTGTGTGTTATACGGAAAAAGTCATAAATACTATTAATACAGTCTTTCTAGTAGCCTCAATTTAAACGGAGTGCGTTAAGCTTCAATATTGAAAGACTTCAAAGTTATAAGATTCTTCAAAAAGGAATTTGTCCGGGAAGTTCTCTGTGAGTCACCATTTGTTTAACATTTCATTAATTATAAACTGATAGCTAAAAATTTTTGACAACCAAATAGTATACGCAGTATTTATTGCGACAGTTTATGTGTAAACAGCTGTCGTGCCGTGCTTGTGATAAATGGCTTTTTCCTTGACAAATCTACTCAATAAATTCTGATCAATAAACGTTTCAAGCGTATAAATTCTTTGCCATGGCATCTTCGTGTAGTGCTACTTAACTCACGCAATGCTTTCACGGAAGGTAATTGATTGTTATGTGAGTTCTTGGCACACAAATAGTATTTGCAAAAACCATAAACTGAATTTCCCTGAATATTTCCGAATGTACCTGTGTCGTGCTGAGACTTTTGAAGAAAACGCTAGCTAAAAAGTAAAGCGATTGAACTCGGAATGAGTTTTGCTAGCAAATTAACCGAAGTTATCAGTTTCTTTAAATTAAAAGTGATTTAATACTTGGGGACAAACTATGACAACTTCGTCGAAATAAGCCACAGGAATATAAATAAGACTAGAGTCGTGGCTTCTCGTTTTGCATTAGGCGATATAGGAATAAATGAAACTACATCTTTCTCTCGGTTCCCCGAGAACTGAACACACCGAACTGACGAGACAAAAGAAGATTCGTTTCAGATTTAACGAGGAAAACTAAATTGTGTATTAACAAAGTACTTTTTGTTATGAAAAACTGAATTTACATTTAGGAAACTGTACATGAGACCTCGCTAGCAGTGTTTAACAGAAGGCCGTTGGACCGTATTTAAACTCCTCTCAGACCAGCCACTTTAGAAATATTTCTTTTTACTTACTTCTTTGTCTTAGAGATATAAAAATGGTATTAATTTATGTAAGTATTAATATTGAGAAAAACTTCTGTCAACAAGGCGTTCTTGTTTTGTTTCCGGCTTTGAATATGATAATCGCTCGACACGAGCCGCTGTTAACTATTCAGAAGTTAATATACAAAAGAGATTAAACGAAAGAACAACTAGGTCCAATATTAATACTGTAAATTAAAAATGGTTTTATTTGTGTAAAATACAAGCAGTGATCTTAAAACTTCTTTGCATTCATTACAACAAAATAACTGCCACGTAGTCATGGTTGAGCAAGAAAATTCTGCTCAGCACTAGCAGTATTAATCCCTAATTGCATTATTCTCTTGAAAACAAAAATAAAATATGTTATTTTTTTATTATTTACGGTCTGAGACTTTAAACAATGTGCTAAAAGCAATGTTCTTCGCAATATATAACAATGCATGATTAATTAGGCGTGTACAAATAAATTATGTATTAAAATTATTATAACAATGATATCGGAATCCCATATGGTCTAGTGGTTAGGATCCGGCGCTCTCACCGCCGTGGCCCGGGTTCGATTCCCGGTGTGGGAAACCATCGCTTTTTTTCCTTTTTTTTCCTAGGAACACAAATATCATTTTCCTTTTTCTGTTAACTTTTGCCGTTAGAACGTTGAATAGTGTTTCTTTAAGCGATATTTTGCCATTCACCAAAAGTACATTTCAAATTTTCTTTAAATCATGTTCCATAGACATAGTTATAGATAGAGGTGATCCCGTTCGAGCCTCTGGCTCTGTCTCTGAGTTATTCAGCCTTATTTTTCAATTATTCTTGATAAAAAATTTTTGTAAATGAAACTTTTATGCTCAACGTTTCGTGCAGTTACATGATAAAATGGAATGCTGCGTCGGTGCCTCTACAGAAACAGTTTGATAAATTCTTAAGTTGTTGTCATATTGAAAGTTTAATGGCACCGAGATGGCAAAAAAACTGAGTCTGAGGACGTGTCACGTTTCGGACTACACTCTTTTTTTTTATAAGAACCTTTTTTATAAGAACATGAGGCTGAAAATCGCCAAAAAATTAAGAACATGTTAAGAACAT
>JAOCPT020637305.1:0-17492 GCA_026546935.2 Palythoa grandiflora
TACTACTACTACTACTACTACTACTACTACTACTACTACTACTACTACTACTACAACTACTACTACTACTACTACTAATAATAATAATAATAATAATAATAATAATAATAATAATAATAATAATGATAATAATGATAATGATAATAATAATAATGATAATAATGATAATGATAATAATGATAATGATAATAATAATAGTTTATTACATCCACATTGCAGTACAACTGAATTATTGTAGTGGTCAGATAAACATTATAACACAGATGACTATAAATTAAGAATCAGCATAGGTTTTTCAGCGAAAGCTTGCAAAATGAACACGTCATTCCTGTTACCATTAATATTTTTCCCACAGTATCAAGGCGCAGAGAGCAAGGAAACGATGTAAAAGTGGAAGCTAAACTAGCTGAGTAATTGTAAGATTAAGAAACTCCACGCAAAAGATTAGATATTACAAAAGTTAAAAAAAAAACTAATAAATAACGAAACCACAGACTTCTTTTTTATAGTTACAAAACTCTGCAAAGATAGTAAAGGGCACAGGAGACAAGATTTTGTGTCTTTTTCAGTGCCTGACTATGCAGTGCTGACGAGCTCTAAAAAGAGCGAAACAGCTGTCCACTGATGCTATTTCCTTGGGACCTAGGTTGGGTACGCATAGTTACAGAGTTTCATATCTTATTATAAAATACTTTAGATACTACACGCGTTCTGATTGGTCGACAAGCGCGCTTTCATAGTTCCATGAAGCACGAAAACGATAATTAGCTGTCGCCAAGTTGTGAGAATTTGTAGTTTCATGAAAGAAATAATGGCCTGGCTAAACTAGGATACATGTAGCGCGCTACATTATCCCTTGCTACATGTATGCTGAATGTTTCTCAGTTTAGCCACCTTGGAAAATTGTAGCGCGTGACAAAACTTGTAGCCGAGACACAAAAAATGTTTCTGGGAAACATCAGCAACATTCCAACATTTCTTGCATCCGCTACATGTATCCCAGTTTAGCCATCCTCGGCATCATGTTGCCTTTTTATAGCCTAGCAACGGCTGCACAGATTCGGCACCAGTCCGACTCAAGAATGAACAACAACAGACAAAATGACGGCCGAAGTATCGAAGATAACAATAAAAAAGGGTGCATTTTTTATCTACAACGGATCACTTACATTCCGTGTTTCAAAGTTCTAATTTCGTATTCTGTTATTGTTTAATTATTACCAGAAACGATTATCTTTAAACCGTCGATATGGAATTATTTGAAGTCATCATTCAATTTACCTTGACAACCGCTAATGACAACATCTGGTTTACCATATCCTGCACACAACATGCTTTTCTCCTCCACTGGAACCAAATCGCCGTTTGCTTTTGCGCATGTGTTGTGTTCGACAGTGGGCATCATGGCTTGCATCAAGACTTGGGATCCTTTACCGCCTCCAACAGTTCTTCCCCAACCTAAATGATGCAGGAATAAAACACTTCGCAATTATTGGATATTCATTTTTTTAACACTATTTAATCTTTCCAACTTTTGCTTAGAAAATACAAAACTTTTTTGTGCATTTTTGTGGCTGAAATCTTAATAGTTTTTTTTTGTAGTTTCTATTACTTATCTTATATTTTATTTTAGAATAAAAAGAGTGTCACGCGTGTTTCTATCGATGTCTTAGAACACGCTATGACGTAGAGAACATGAAGGAAGTGTTGAGAGAAAACGAGGCAAAGACGAGTAGGAGAACACGAAGGAAGTGTTGAGAGAAAACGAGGAGAAGACGAGTATAGGAGAACACGAAGGAAGTGTTGAGAGAAAACGAGTCGAAGATGAGTATGAGGAGAACACGAAGGAAGTGTTGAGAGAAAACGAGGAGAAGACGAGTATAGGAGAACACGAAGGAAGTGTTGAGAAAAAACGAGGCGAAGATGAGTATAGGAGAACACGAAGGAAATGTTGAGAGAAAACGAGGCGAAGACGAGTAGGAGAACACGAAGGAAGTATTGAGAGAAAACAAGGAGAAGACGAGTGAAGAACACGAAGGAAGTGTTGACAGAAAACGATGCGAAGATGAGTGGGAAAACACGAAGGAAGTGTCGAGAGAAAACGAGGCAAAGACGAGTAGGAGAACACGAAGGAAGTGTTAGAGAAGACGAGGCGAAGATAAGTATAGGAGAACATGAAGGAAGTGTTAGAGAAAACGAGGCGAAGGTGAGTATAGGAGAACATGAAGGAAGTGTTGAGAGAAAACGAGGAGAAGAAGAAGGAAGTGTTGAGAGAAAGCGAGGCGAAGGCGGTTCGTTTGGTTGCACGCAACAAGGAGGGCCAACGTCTTTCCCTGTTTTTCTTTGGATTACAGCACGGGCAACAAGAATCTAAAGTTTAGAATTCAACAAATTTATCCATACCTTTGCTGAACTCTGTTGTCTTGTTTTAAAAAGCATCATTTTGCTATCTAATCTTTAAAACTTTACTGAGAAATCTAATATTTAGAAATTCCTCACTGCACCGTTTATTTTGAACCCCCACTCCCCGTTTATTAAAAGTTTCAAAAATTTCTGATTCCCCCGTTTATTTGGAAGCTGGGAGTAACTGATTCTTATCTGTACACAGACGGCGAATATTTGTACCGTACCAGTTTTGGAAACATCGGTAGATTACTACAGCAATGATTTTGAAGCCTGGGTAAAATACGTGAATATACGAAGCATAGAGTATATGTTCATTTCGTGTTTAGGAAACGATTCGTCATGTAATACAAATACAATCTTTTGTAACAGCTAATAAGATTCCACTAACTAAAAGGGACTTAACTAAGACCTTTAAGAGAAACGTTTGAAGGGTTTCTTAAACGCCCATAACCATTCTCTCAAGCAGCTGCTAAAATTGATGGTTATAACTTTTCTCTCTTTCCGAGACCCGTTGTAGAATAGAACGATCTGCCTAAAGATGTTGTGCTTACTGAAACTGTAAAATAATTCAAATCAAAGCTGGAAACCCATCTTTCCATAAATAAAGAACAGTACGAAATTCATTAAGTTTTTAATCTTCGTAATTTTTTTCTTCTCTTTTGTACAAAACGAATTGGCCGATGTCCAATGATCTGTGTTGTGCGTCATCTTTCCAGATTACTAAACAGCTAAGATATCGATATTTACAAGCTCACTCCGCCTGGAAACTAATATGAATAACAAGAGATTACCTCTAACTTCCTCTAATAAGAAGGTTAGATATCAATAAGTGGAGCAGGATAATAACCTGTGATATAGCACATCGTTCTGGGTGATACTCGGTCACCATGCCCTGGAAGACATATAGTTCCAATGTTGTTGTTTAGTTGTGCCGGCTTATGTAGCTTGATGAGGGCGATGTCGTTCTTAAGGTGCCTGAAGCTAAATTCTTCATGGTAAAAGATACGAGCAACACTAAATTCCTTCTCACCATCTGGTTTCTTCTGATCGTGTTCCCCTGTGTATAAAAACAGAAGCATTAAATAAATAAATAAATAAATAAATAAATAAATAAATAAATAAATAAATGAATAAATAAATTTACTCGTCAAAAAATATTGGATGAAAAATTAGATTTTGGGGAACTACTAGCACCAACAACTAAATTTAATAATTTTCGAAAACGAGCATTCAAGAAACTCCATCTAAAGGACAAAATTTAGCGACCACTTTAAAAATTTAGTGGATCATACGTCTTTCCATTGTTTACGTTCCGCCTTCTGAGGGCGAGAGTATAACCTCCAAATTTCCAGACGACGTCCCTAACTAAACAAATAAAAAAACCTTCAACTTGGAAATAACTATAGAAGAAATGTTTGTGTTTACACAAGCTTCTTTTTCTCAAAAGATAGATATTTATACATTTCCAAGCTGAAGATTTATACAACTACTAATTTGTCAACGTATGGATATATTGAGCCTAGCAGTTATAGCAGGACATATACCCGATGCTCCATCTATAAGAACCAAGTTAAGTGACTCGTTCCCTACGCGAGTTCCTGTAGCTCAGTGGGTAGAGCGTTCAATTCCCGTTAGGGACTCAGAAGTTTTTCTTCTGAGAAAAAGAAGCTTGTGTCTACACAAACATTTCTTCTACAAATAAACAATTAAACAAATAAACAGATAAACCGAGAAACAGGGAAACAGATCAACAAATAAACAAATAAACAGAGAAACAAATAGACAGAAAAACTGAGAAACAGAGTAACAGAGAAACAAATAAACAGAGAAAGAGAAACAGATAAACAGATAAACGAAGCAACAGATAAACAAATAAACAGGAAAACAGAGAAACAAATAAACAAGTAAAGAGAGAAATAGAGAAACAAGCAAATATACAAACAAAAACGAAACTGCGCATGTTCAAACTCACCCAAAACAACGCGGTAATCACTTAAACGAATCTTAACGTTAGGTCGTGGGCTCGTAACACAGTGTGCAGCGGTTATTACCCATTGAGGTGAGATGAGGGATCCGCCACAAGTGTGAAAAAATGTTCCATATCTTGACTTTTTTCTCAGGGAGATTTGCCAGGGCCATGAATGGGGTGCAGCTTCGTCACCACCAACAACACGCGATGCAGGTCGTTGGCCACAGGGCACTGAAAGAGATTTTGTGCTTACCGGTTAGAGTGTTTCTCAATGATCAGGTTTCTAAGTCCTTCTTTGCTAAATCTAGACAAAGTTTCTGGGTTTGAGCCTGTCCTTGTTTACGTTATACTGAGAATTAAAACCCTTTTGTATTAAACTTTAAGTGAAAAGTTTTTAAAAAACTACTGAATGCATCGGCGAGTATATACAAACTTGAAGTAGTGTTGATAAAGGAATTATCATCGGCGTAGGAATTTAAAAAAGCTGACGTTTCGAGCGTTAGCCCTTCGTCAGACGCTCTGGCTCGGGCTAACGCTCCAAACGTCAGCTTTTTCAAATTCCTACGGCGATAATAATTCGTTTATCAACACTACTTTCGTATCAAAACGTTTATTGTATATTTTTATATGGATGTTGGTACGTTATCAGCTGAAAGGAGAACACCACTTTTTTACGACCTATTTTTGTATCAAAGTTCATAGTACACTTAAATTATGTAGAAAGTTTCTTTGCCATATCGTGCACCACTACTTAGAAAATGTTGATATGTTGTAAATATCATTGTTATGTATTAATACACGGGGTGTAAAAAATATATAAAACCATAAAGTGATAAACAGAACTTGTCACGAAGATGTTCGTTGTTTAATTTTAATTATTAGAATACACAAATGAATTCTTACCGTTTGAGAGCACAGGAACAATCAGAGAAATCGAAAAACCAAGAACAAGTGAAGCTAACATCGTGAAATGCACCATGATAACTCCAGTAAGCGTTTCGAGTGAAAAAATTTATAGCAAGAGCAAGTTTAGTCAGCTTTTTAATTTCAATACAGGTGTGAGGCAACTTTGTCATGCTTTTCGCGGTGTGTGGACACAGCTCAAGTTTGAAGACAGGACAGACCAAGTGGGCATACTTTTAAGCCTCGTACAAAAATGACCCATCACGAGGTTTTTAAAATTGAATTAAATTGAATGAAACGTACAAGACAAAAACAGTGAAAAGGAATGCAACGTAGGAATGTTACGAACTTTGGAATTCAAAACTGATAACATAACTTTATCTTTTAATGTGTTGACTAACGCTATCATTTGCATGCATATACGTTAGAATTGTATTGATATAAAAACGAATTTGTTGCTAAATGCATTTACGTTTCACTATATTGTTTGGGATGATTTTTTAAATTTCTCTCTGAAAATGCGCCAAATTGCATTTCAGAGAAGTTAAATTTCACAATTTCTTGGAGGACTATGGCTCATGATCCCCTTATTTAACACGCAACTTTGGCGCTTTTTTTACACATTTTACATAGCCAAAGCAGCCAGAATTCCTCCTTATAATTGAATAACTGGTACATTTTAGCATTTTCAATAAGAGAAATATTTGATACGTTTTTACTGAATTACGAATTAGATGCTTTGAAATGATTGAAACAGGCGGCTAGATTGTACATTGGGAAACATCAAAATCTGCAAATCACTACAAAAATGTTTGGACTGTGGAAATCTGCTAAAAAGTATTACAAAGATGTATGTCGTCGATGCAAAAAAATATTCTATAATACTCGAAATACGTCAATGTAATCAGTTCTTTCTCAAGGACAAAAAGTTGGTGTTGCAATAGTTAAAGTAGGCATTGCAAAGGCCCCTAATAGCGGCGTTGTTGGCGCAGTGGTAAGATCTCTGCCTTCTAACCGCAATGTCCTAGGTTCAAACACAGCTCAGCCGATTGTTGAACATTTGTGTGACCTTCTTTATAGCCAAAGTTGACTCAACTTTCCATCCTCCCAAGGTCGGTAAAATGAATACCAACTTCTCCCGGCTGGGGCTAACCTGCGATGGATTAGTGTCCAGGGGGAGTCAATGACTCTCATCCGCTTAACACTTCAGTAACCGGAGATAAGCACCGGCTCCAATGGGCTACTTTGGCTCGTAAAAGGCTTTGGCTTTTTTAGCTTTGCAAAGGCCCCTAGTGCCTGGGGGTGCGGGGGTGAAGGTCCTAAAAATACATTTTGGAAGGAAAAGAGTGCGCTGAAAACTATTATTAACACACAATTTTTAGCTCCTTGATTCACAAGAAGATACTAAATTAAACATCAAATAACATGAACGCTTTTTAATTCACCTCAGTCAGTCTAGCATTTTTTTCTGTTTCGACATGTTACTGATACAACCTCAAAGATGAATCAATCCAGACCTAGATCAAAGAATTGAGACACTCACAATGACTCACCTACTCAGAATTACAATGAAAATATTTTTAAAGGTTTCCCTTACAGGAGCTTCCACAAAATTTCAACAAATAAAAAACTCACAACTGAACAGTATAAACTTCAAATTTAGCTATACAGTTCTCGGAGGAGACTGTCATCTGTAACAGTTCAACTGTTCCATTAAAGAGTTCAACACCATCACAAAGGTCTAATACAAGAAAGCACTGGCCATTCTTCGACCGGAGTTGGAATTATGGAAAGAAATTATTGCTATTGCTTATATAGAGCTGCTTTCACAGTATTCGTTCTTTTTAATTTTTCTTGATAAGCAAAATTTGTCGTTTCTTTTACGTTTTAATTTAATCCTGTCGGACTGAAGCGTTTGATACGTTTTGCTGCATAACTTGCTTTCACCGCGCTTGAAAACAAATACGTTGTCTGTTTAAAACTGACGGCAACGAAGGACCCTTTAAGAAAACACGAAATCTTAAACATCATAAAACAGAAAAACCTCTCAAGTGAGTTCGTAAAACTTCTATTCTAACTATAAGTCAGAAAAGTTTTGCTAAAAATAAAGCAATAATATTCATATCATATGGACAACTTATTGTCAATATTGATAAGCAAAACTGTTTGCTCTTCCAAAGTTCTAATAAAAAATTCTAAAGGATTCACCAAGAAAGAAAGTAATGCATGCAAATTTCCCATATGGTAAAAATAATTATCAAATCAATGGCCTCCTCAAGATATAAAGTCAAGTTTTCCAAATAGTAAATATAGCTTTCAGTATTAACCATTTTATTATTTTATATAAACTATGCAAATTGATGGCCCAAAAACCGCATGTATTGTAAGCTAGGTCACACGAAATTTCTCTAGAGGCACCCAAAGTGCTATTATGGCGAAATTGGCCGAACAGCGCCAAGACGTACATTAAATTGAAACTAAACATTGAACTAACATTAGATTATTTTAAACTCCTTAGCTTCAAAAAGTGTAATTGAGCCAGAAGTAGGGGAAATATTTCAGACTTTAATGGTTTCCTTTATTCATCAAAAAGTTCTTTTCCAACTCATCCGACATGCTTTTTATGTTAAATTTTGTTCCTGCACGTGTAGCGTTTTAAAAATAAAACGTTTAATGTTATATATATATATAGTTGTTAACGTGACCGCATGTAAACCAACCTCTTCGTAAATGTTACCGAAACGTCTCAGAGGTCCATTTCAAGACAGAAAAAAAAAGAAATGATCTGGCGAAAAGCCGAGAGCCTTTTTAAGATATCAAACATACACGCTTTTTTTTATAAGAACCAGTAAATTTTGCCGAGGCTTATTGTTCTTAATTTTTTGGTGATTTAAGCCTCAATTTTGTTAATTATTTCTTATTTCTGTGAGCGGTTTTTAATGAAGAAAAAGCAAAATAAAACAAGATATTGGAAAATGAAACGCCTTGCGCCACACATGTATTGCACGGCTGAATTTAGAGGCGAACTATCTTCATTGTTTGTTGAGCATTTACATTGAATCTTTTTTTTTTATTTCTTTATCGCTAAGTTTTAGTCAGACAAAAATTTTCCTAGTTATTAAGCCTCAGCCTGAGCTTGTTCTCAAATTGTTCTTAAAACGTTGTCACTGAATTTGAGCGTCGTTGTTCTTATAAAGTTATTCTTATAAAAAAAGAAAAGTGCATATGTAACCCGTTAACAAGAAAAAACGTCAGACGCCAAAGTCTCTTGAAATGATAGCATTGTCATGTCCAAAAGACGTGCACGCAAAGCAATGATGTGGCTAAAAATATACTCCAGTGTCTGAGGGGACAGCTATAAGAGACCTTATTGATGTTAAAAAGTCAGATTTATATATACATCTCTGTTTTAAATTTTGCAAAGAAACTAGCTTAGTCAAATATCAATGATTTTGAAATAATTCTGCTGATACTCTCCGATTCTGTCAAAAAAAGAACGTTGCATACTTTTTTCATTTCCAATTGAACTCCGAATATAAACTGCGTTATAAAGACCTGCATTTTTCAGTTCAAAGAAAAAACAGTTTATTTATAAACTAAGAATGCATAAATCTAAGATATAATTGTGTTTCTGAAACTCTTTCTTTGTGCAGGTGGTTAAAAATGTTGTCATTGGTATTGATTGGAAATCTTTCTTAAACGGCTGTACTTTTTAGCGACAAAAAAACTTGAAGAAGGCGTGCACCGTCGAAATGTCATCAAATTAAGAACAATGCTATGGAGAGTAATTATCCCGATAAAAACTAACTATATCTGCAACATATAATTTTGAAAACACAAATTCTATCGATACGTGACTTGACTTGGCGATGTCTTTTGAACTGCAGAACGTCAATGTAATGTTTACCATAAGTGACATGACTTGTTGGAATTTTTCTTTGCGTTTGCTTTCTTGAATGAACTTCCTGCCCGCATTTGCTCAGCTGGGTTGGTTGTGCTTTGTCTTTCACAAAACAGAAAAACTAAGAAATTACACAGTGTTTCATGAGATTTGAAATGTATACATTCAATGACAATTCAAATTTTATCTAAGAATTTTTAGCTATTATTCATTTGTGAAAGCAAAGAGAGTAATGGATAAAACGAATATTTCAGTTATTAACATTTAGATATGGATATCCTGGATCAAACATTCATTTACAAGGGTTATATATTAAACACTGTTACGTTTAAAAAAAAAACGTTTCTGAAGGTCCAGTGTCAATGTCCATTCAAACGCGAAACTCCAAAATCTTGCAAAACTGATAGTTAGGTATTCCCAATTACAAAAAAAGTATGGAAAGCGTTAAAGGTCAGAGGGAGTTTCTTCTGAAAAAAGTAATTCCAAAAAATGAAGCCACAACTTTTCAAATGAGTTTGGTCTTTTATAAAGAAATAATTTGATTGCATGCTTTCGTTTCTACTTTTGAGGAAAAATGTCTGATAATGTAACTTTATATCATACACATCCCTTTTTTATAAGAACTAGTAAACCTTTTTTTACCTTTTTATACGCCGAACTTATTTTTACCAGAAATTCCGACAATATATTGGACAGTGTAGTCTTTCTTGTAATCTTCATGTAGCAAATGTTACTTTTGTGGAACAAAGTGAAATGACTAATGAATCCGTTCATGATCAATAGTTGTTACAGAATTCTATTTTGCAAGTTGATATTGGTTTAAAGATGTTTACGCTCTGCTCGCTTGCTGTTTCTTTAAAAAAACTTACACTAAATTTGAATTATTTGTAGCTAATAAACGAACTCTGGGAGTAAAAGAATTCATTTACATCTGAAGCCTCGATTGTTCCTACGTTTATTCTAGAAACTTTGGGCAGATTTGAACCTCGTTCTCATATTTTTCTCATAAAAAATGTGTGCAAGACGTGTTCCTACAAGATTGATGAAAGACTCGTGTTTCAACTTACCAATTAAAATGTAGAGAGCTTCTAGAAATGCACCGCAATATAATGCCACTTTCCACAACAACTGCAAAAAGGCCATTCGGCTCCGCCGTCTTTTCTTTCTAAGTTATTTCATTACTAAACGTATATTCTTTGAAAAAACTATATCGCAAGATTAGAGGGCTTAATTCAAAAAGATGTCCATATTCTTCTTTGATTCGCCATTAATTGTGGATCAGCGGTACAGACAAAGCGTTTGAACATTTAAGTAAATAATATTATCATCTTTTGTGCAGCGATGATAT
Organism: Palythoa grandiflora; assembly: GCA_026546935.2. Lineage (NCBI taxonomy): Eukaryota > Metazoa > Cnidaria > Anthozoa > Zoantharia > Sphenopidae > Palythoa > Palythoa grandiflora. The sequence goes on from JAOCPT020637305.1 coordinate 10,528, forward strand.
GAAGACGTGTCATCTTGACTTTGGAATAAATAGCAATTCCGAAGACTTAGCTTTTTCTCAAGTTTTAACGCTGGTGGATTGTATTGACTTGAAGTCTTGTGAAAACCTGGCTACATTGTTTTTGTGCAAAGCAAGGATAGAAAATTTTCCGATGAAAAAAAGAAAAACATATAAACTGAAGTAAAATAGTTATTAACTATAATTGATTTCAAAAACTAACCCTTAAAAACACTTTGCTGAATGTGATTTCATTTCAGCATATTGACTTCAATCAAAAATTTCCCAAAACTAAGGATCATAAAAGTTTTACAGTTCGCTTTCTTGTTAAGGCAGTTTCTATGTCGCTCAATTTCCGATCATCGCCTATAAACTGTCTAATTAGAATCAGTTCTGTGGTAAAAAGAATCCGTCTCTTCCTCTACTAAAAACTGTCTCGCAAAGCTTTTACCTACTTGAGGCTTGGCAAGTGTTTACTTGGAATAAACTAACTTTCATATTCTTAGAGTTTAGTATGGCAATTAGAAAAACATTCTCAGCTCATATATGGTAGCAATCAAAAGTTTTAATAAACTATATTATTACACTTCTATATTAGATAAATTTAAGATTGCTGAAGTTTTTTTATCGTGAAGTTTAAGTCAAACCATAGTTTGGCGCTATTCAATTCTTGTCTCTAATTTGAAAAACCAATAAATATTGTAGCTTAGGTTTGGATAATTTTTGCAACGAGAGTTTCAGAATCTCACATCTCTCATCAATTCTTTAGTATGCGGCGAACATAACAAACAGAATAAACCTGACCTGCGCAGCGCTGTTCTCAAGCTGCAACGTTGTATTTTAATTGTTTATAAAGAACTTGCTGTCTAATTGCAAAGCTTCGTAGTAATATATCAGTTTTGACAATCGAAACTTGGGTGGCTTAACATCAACGATACTAATTATTATGACAAAGAAAAATTCAATAACAGTAACAATAATAATAATAATAATAACAATAACTATAGAAAAAAGAACAAAACAAGAACAGGAATGTAAACAAAACAAAACAATATAAGAACAGGAACAAGAACAAGAACATGAACATGAACAAAAACATGAACATGAACAAGAACAAGAACAAGAACAGGAATGCAAACAAAACAAAACAATATAAGAACAGGAACAGGAACAGGAACAAGAACAAGAACAAGAACATAAACATGAACAAGTACAAGAACAAAAACAAAAACAAGAAGAAGAACATGAACGAAAAAAATAACAAAAGTACAAGTACAAGAACAAAAAGAACAGGAAGAACAAGAACAAGAGAACAAGATCAAGAACGTGAACATGAAAAAAAAATAAAAAGAAGAATATGATGAAGAAGGGAAACTGTGACAAAAACATGGTAATAATATTAAGGCAGTGCAGTTACTGTCACAGTGAATAAAAGAGAAAATTGGGCAATTAAAAAGTAGTTGTATACAAGCAAACATAAATATTGTTCAAAATATATTGAGCTATCAAATAAGGTAACTTCTCAACCAAATCATTAATACTAAATTTGCGTAGAAATGCTAATCACTATCGAAATTAAACTTTTATAATACTTGAATCACAAACAACTCAGCTTCATGGACTAAACTACTTATCTGATAACTCCAGACACATTTGAAAAACGTTTATTTAGACGTTTCGAAAAAAAAAAATTTGCTCAGAAAATATTTAGAGTTATTAAGACGGTCTCTTTTTATAGTTCCATTTTGATAATAAAACTTTTGGTTGGTTATTAGCTGGAATAACATAGTCTTGTAGTCCCAATCATAAACTAGCTAAAAAAATTACATTTCTTAAAATAAAGAGAAGAAAAAGGATAGGACAGGATATATGAGCTCTAAATTAAGAAACCTTTTATCACTTTGGAGAACACTTCAAAGAGGAGAAGTGATAACATATTTTTATTCGTGAGAGCTTTGTTTATTTTATAAAAGGAAACTTAAATCTTTTTTCTCGGTAGATTCTTCGTTACCTAAGTACGTTAGGTTTTAAATTGTAAAATTCGGAGCTTGTTTGTTGCTGTTTATATTATATCTGTATTTGAATTATTTATGGCACAAAAATAAGTATTCCTGTTTAGCCTCATATTAATTTCCGGTCCCATTTTCGTTGAAAATGTAACCAAGAGAATTTATGTGCATTGTTTTTTATCAAATAAACCAAGTCTTATTCAGTTCTCATTTTAACACTATTACTTTCGTTGAAAGTTTAAAGAAAATAAGTCTTGACATTATTAAATTGTTTTCGTTTTGATTTTAGCGAAGAAAGAGTAACTAGATATTTTTATGTCAATAATTACTTGAGTCTTATGGATTGGTTGAATTTTGTCATTTATATTGCTACAGTAATTTTATGAAAGACTTATTTTTGGATAGCCGAAAAACATCATCTTGTTACGAGACGTCTGTGAACGATGTACATGGTTTTATTAGGAGACAAAGTATTCACAATGGCAAGAGACGAAATGATATTGCGGCTGGAAGTTAAAAAGGATTGATGTTTGATCTACATATCGAGTTACCCAGTTGATAGAAAATATAAAGGTTCCCTCATAGCAGTTTTATGCAACTTCCTCTATCCATTACGCTTAAAATCTCACTCATAATCAAAATGGTAACTTCACGATCAGTTGGTTTGAAAATTTATTTTATTTTTGTTTCAATCTGTTTGATGGTTGGACGGTATGTGGAGGCCGCACCAAAGATTTCCTATCAAGAAAATAATTTTGCTCAGGTAACTAAATGATTGTTTATGCGATTTTGGCTTGTGATATTGAAGCTTGAATATACGGTATTAGTAAACTCGTAAAATTGCAAAAAAATGTTTATTTTAGTCCTGTAATGAACTGCGTAAAAAGTCCTTAATTAATTCCTACTTATTTGAAATTTTCGTTATTGTTTTAAGGGAGCCATTTACGCCAGTGAGCAATGATTTCTTTTCAGTAAAGTAAGATATTGTGATTAGTGATTAAAATTTTTTATTCCAATCACATTGCTATATCGTTATGATATAATCTTCGCGGTTATAAACGCAATTTAAGTAATTGCGAAAGAGAAGCTTGAAAAATATTCAGGCTTCAATGATGTCGGAACCTTCATTATACTGACTTAAGCTACATTTTTTTATGTGCTTTTTCATTAAGGTTCTCCAGGGATAAGATTATTAACTAGCCAAGCTTGTTGCATGAACAGGAGAATTTGATTATATACTTTCCATTGCCAAAGATATTTCTTGAATTTTTCATCATATATAGTAATAACTGATAAATTAACCTTTTATGAACAGTCTGTGGTTCTAGGTTGCTAACTTTAAGTTATACTTTTAGAGGGGTAGCACAATATGTGCCAAGTTTTAGTGACAGGCTGGTAAGAGACTTTATCAAGCACTATACTGAGACATAACCAAAGCACTAGGGAAGTTTAGGAGTATACTAGAAAAGTTTTTAAATCTGACTGCTCCAAGACAATTTTTCTCGCATTACAATGTAACTGCAAAAACATGTTAAATTTGACCAAAATAATTTCAAGTCAGTTAACAGACACGATCATGAAAGCAAATGAGAAGGACTTTTGGGTCTCGACTGGTTAAAACTGTGTCGATCTTGGAGGAACCTATATTTTGAAAATTCCCAGTCATAATTTTATTTTAAGTAAAGAAATTCCAGTTAGGGTGGAAATTTCACCTATTCAACAGGAAAAAGAAAGAGGCAAAAGTTGGGCACTTACCATCTAAGGAGTGGGGTGTCTGTCTGAAAAAAGTGAAATTAAAATCTCAGGGATCAAAGTACATAAATACAATGCATGGCTATTTTATGGTCTCTTGTTTTCAATGAAACCAACACCTTCAGAAGGAAAATGTTTTGGGGCTTGTTTATTGCAGGAGAAAAACCATCTTTTAACCAACTAGTACATTCTTATACGGCAACAGTCTTCCCCTCGGGGATACTTAGATCCTATAAAACTAACAAATGTATGATAATCCCAGCACCATTGAAGATAACCGCACGGTCAAAAACGTTTTAGTAATTTATAAGAAAATTTAAAATTTTTTAGTCTATAACTTAAAACACTTTACAAGCAAATTATTATGACACAATTACAATTTTATCAAAAAACATCAAAATTGCAACCAGGCATACTAAACTTGGTAGTGAAAACTTGTTTAAAAGTTTTGTTCCGCTCAACATTTCGTGCGGTATTTAATTCTGCTTAAAAATCTCATTCACTTTCAACGTTTTTAAACCTAACTCAAACCCAAAAGAACCTAACTAACGGATTTTTCTGCATGTATGCCATAGTACGGAAATTATTCCACCAAGGATTTTATCCAAGTTTTCAATTTATTTACTAAAACTACTATAATCAGTCCATATTTAAACTACACTCTGTTTTTTATAAGAACCTTTTTTATAAGAACATGAGGCTGAAAATCGCCAAAAATTTAAGAACGTGTTAAAAACATGCTGAGGCTGAGAAAAGGTGAAGAACCTTTATTTATTATAATAACCGATTGCAAATAATTCATTCATTGCTTTTCGGTGGGCTTCTTGACTAAAGTTCTCAGATAACAATTTTACATCTCATGTTTTTTCATTTGCCAAATCGCAGTTCTTTCAGGTATATCTCTTGAGACAAGGTGGCAAGAAAGTACATGTACAATTCAATGTATACACAAATGTACCACATACGGTACAGGTATTATTTATATTATCTAAAATCAGTGAAGATATTTTAACAACATGTTTAAGAACATTTGAGGCTGATATCCCGAAAATGTCTATCACGTGACAAACTTCACTGATGAAGACTGATGGTTTCAGTCGAAACGTCTGTTTATATTGACACCAAAATTCCAGAAAAAAAACGCTGTTAAAAATTCTCATCTTTAAAGAACCTGGATGAATTATAACATCCACTTTCACGATATCCCGAAAATATTTAAGAACGTTCAGCCTCAGTCGAAAAATTCGACGTTCTTATATAAAAAAAAGAGTGAACCTCATAAAACGTCTACAGATGCGACGAGCCCAGCAGGTGCGCTCACGTGCGAAGTAATATGCCTGGTTTGATTTATACATTTATCGCTACTACTTTTTTAAGTTTTTTCAAACTTTGTTATTTTGATGCAGAGATACCTGAAACAATACCACTACCTTTCGCCCCTCCGTGACGGAAATCACGACTGGCAAACCGCCCTACGAACTTTCCAGCGTTATATGCATCTTCCCGTGACGGGAGAGCTCGACTTGGTCACATTGAGAGAAATGCATAAGCCTCGCTGTGGTGTTCCAGATTTGGAGGACGAAGTGGATTTTGGTCCAAACTCTGGGTAAGTCTGCAAGTACACATTTAGTCTTGGTTTTAGTTAAGGTTACGTTACAGTTTGAGGATGTTTTCATTCATCAAATCCGATACTCCTTTATCATGCATCGGATACCCCGAATGAAATTCTCTGAAATATGGTTACTTTATTTATATATTTATCAGCGATATTGAGCGTACTGTTTGTGAGCAAATTTTCTCCTTCGCTAAGTTCCAGGTCCGTTTGACTGTGGGCTAAACTATCCTTTTTTTATCATTCCTTCCTCTTCACAGCTTCATTGCCTAAACGGTGCCAGCGATTTTTGATAGGCTTCCTCACTAACGTTTTATAGCCAATTTTTGACATTTGGCTACTTGGGAAGGAGTTATACTGATAAATCATCCGAGGTATAAAAATCTAAGCCGAGTACTAAATTCCCTGGCACCGTATTGAAGCTCAGGTATTACACCACCGCCGTGCTATGACAACAACAGAACAAAACCTGTTTGAGTTGGAATATTTTTACAGCTGTGTTTGGTGCAAAAAGTTGTATCGAGAAAAACACATTTGAAAAGAAAGATCACACATCATTTTACTTCCGGTGATAAGTTTTGACTTCACATATTTCAAAAACTGTAAATGCTTGTAAAACAATTTTTTTGCCTAAAAAGTCTTTTCAAAGCCAATACCTTTCAGGTTAAAAAGTGGTACATTGTATCTATTTAAACTTTTTCGTAACCTTAAAACACGTCTTGACAAATAACCAAATTGTGGGCCCACAGAAAGTGCTAGACGTGATAGTTTTGTGCATTTCTTGCCCCATTCCAGCTGAGGCCGGCATCTAAAACTACAGAATTTTAACATGTTCTCTTTATTGGCAGCGTTATAGTGAAGCGATACCAATTTACAGCCGAGAAATGGAACAAGACTAGTCTCAATTACGCATTTGAGAGCACCGGAGACGATCTACCCGCCAGCACTGTTCGGGCAATATTTCAAAAGGCATTTAAGCTTTGGTCAGATGCAAGCGTTTTAACTTTCACGGAAGTCACGGATTTAAATACTGCTGACATTAAAATACGGTAAGTCGTTGTATTCGTTGGGGAGAGATAATCTGATGTGTCTTGAAGGAGTAACAGAACAAATGCTGGAAAAAATCAGATGTCCCGAGTGGGAACCGAAACCACGACTCATCGATTTCATGATTGTTGCTCTACCAATAACCTATCGAGGCAACTACAGATGGGCTGATTTTGAAATACTGACTATACATCTATCTACCGTATATGCGACTGCCTATTTTAGTAGATACTTTCTAACCTATAAAAGATTAGTAAGTCACTGTAATTTTCATTCCAACTGAAGATGATCGGTGATCGATCGAGACATGTAAATATATGTTATTTACCGGCTTAAGGTCGGTCCGTATAGGTAAAAACTGTGACCGAGGACCGACGTTAAGCCGGTAAATAACTTATTTATTTTTTTCGGATTTTTAAAAATCTTCGGAAAATCTTCAGAAATCTTCGGCAGTGTTCGAAAATCTTCGCGAATTTTCGGAAGTACTTCCAAATCGGTTTTTGATTAATTTTGTAAGTTTTAAAAATTTTCGGAAAATATTCGGAAAT